>MQRK01195672.1:5557-17132 GCA_001938485.1 Girardia tigrina | reverse complement strand
CCTCTGTTTCTGTCTTCATAAGACTTTCTCTCCATTTATTTTCTTCCTCGTAAACAGAAGTTTGTGATTTCGATAACACCGATTCTGTACATTCAAGGCCTGTCTTATATTGGTCAACCAATCCCAATAAGCGGTCTTTCTCCGTCGTTAACTAGAAGTCCGTCTATTTGAGAAGTCTGTTGCTTAATTGTAAAGTTCCTTTCTTCAAGTTGAATTACATAATGCTTCAATTCTTCTTTGGCCTCGTTGTATTTTTGCCATCAATTTCGGTGTGTCGAATACTCTAGCGATATGAGTTTGTTTTCAATATCTTTTATATTTGACTCTTTCATTTCTAATTGTCGTTTTTGATTCCAATATTTCACTCCGTTCGTCCCTCGATACCGAGCCTCATTTTACAATCAAACAATGTGAGAACAATTATTTTGTAATTAGGAATTACAGTGAATGAAGTAATTATTTTAAAAAGTCAGAATTAATGATTTTAAAAGTAAGAGATAAAATGAATTAACATGAATAATTTCTAAAATAATTAAAAGTGTAGGTAAAATAAAATCGCTGGAAAATTTAACCAAATACTATTTATTAAGAATACCAACTTGGGTTTTCGAACTTTTATTTTCAATACAATTAGAATTGTCTTTTGCACAACTCTCAGCAAAACTTTCGTAATTCGACATCGTTCTAAATTAATAACTTTTAGTTAATGTTTTTTAATAAACAACTATTCGAACAAATTTTACATTATTTTCAGATTTTATTTTTAAAGTTCAAATTTTGTAATTTTAGTAATAATTTTATTTACATATTAATTTTATTTATAAAATTATTTTAATGAAAGAAAGAACATTTATTTAATTCAAAACTTAGTTAAAACTATTTACTTTATTTAAATTTTAATATGAAAATTTGAAACAATTTAACATTTTTAAAGTTTTTAAATATCTTATGCTGTACTTTAAAATGTAAATTATATTCGAATAATTATTTATTGTGAACATCCAAAATATCAATTTTCCATCTGGGTGGGAGAAACACATTTCCAAATACTAAACTCAACATACAAAATTCAACAAACCAATTTCAACATACCAAATTTAAAATATTCCTCACATTAATATTAAGAACATTAACTGATTTTTCATTACATTTATTTGCATCACAATTTGAATTGCCACTAGAACAATTTCCCGTAAAGCTTGCGTAGCTCATCATCGTTCTTGATTGATAATTTTTAAATAATATTTTTTAACATATTATTATTCGAACAAATTTAAATTACAATTTAATTATTACAAAAATAATTTAAACTTTAAATTAAAAATAAATTTTATTTATTTTAAGAAAATTATTTAGAAATATTATCTGTGAAATATTAATTTAATTTTGAAATTGGTTATTTAAATTTTAATAACTGATTAAACAATCCGACGTTTTAAAATATATAAAATATCAATCTTCTATCTGGGTAGGAGAAACACAATTCTAAAACAACATACCAAACAACATACAATAAATATCATTCAAAAATATTCCTCAACTAAAATTACTATTTTTATGAAATGGTACTAAATTTGGATTATTTGTAAAAAAGCGATTTTGTTCAAATTTTCTCTGACATTTAAAGATATTGATGTAACTAACAATAAGAAAAAACGTGATGAAAATAATAATGTTCAATCACATACATCCCAATAATTAAAAAATTATGCTTTGAATAAAAATTATATAAACTTCGGAAACACAACTAAAATAATATGAATAAAATAAAGAAAGAAAAAATTGTAAGAAAATAACAATAATAATGCAACCAAAGTCACAAAACTAAGATTTACGAAAATTGAGAGATTTTGATAATTTGGATCAGATAGAGGATTGTTTCAAATATTCTGTTATCAAATGACTTAGTAATGGGGAAACCGTTAAATTCACAGAAAACATAGATACTATTTATTTAAATTGCACAGTAAAATTATTTAATCTATTCAAACCTAGATCAGGTATTAAATTCGTAAAATTACATATATTTATTTATATATTATTATATATTATATTATTATATTATTGGTGCAACGCTACATACATTGGAGAGACGTCTCGTCATATCTGTAAACGGATTCAGGAGCATGGACGATTGGGTAATGATAGTAATATTGCTGGACATATGAAGGGTTGTAAGTCGGAGGTGAAAACAACTAATTTTAAAATATTGCGCAGTAATTTTAAAAATTATTGGGAAAGAGTTACTTGTGAGGCATTATTGATTAAATCACTTAATCCGTCCATTAATGTANAAACAAGTCTCTCTTCCAATTTGTTGAAAATATTTAATTAGTTATTACGCAAGATGTTTGCATAATCATCAATTTGATATATATAAGACAGCGAAATTGTTGTTTATTCAGCCTGAAGATGTTGGAAAATCCACCGAAATATATTGCAATAAAATTTGAGTTTAATGGCGTTCTTAATTATAAAATTTTGCCATTATTTTTTAAATTTCATATTATTATATATAATATTATTATATATTTATATATTATATATTTATATATTATTATATATTTATATCATTTATATACCATGATGTTTTTTTACAATTTTAGGTCACCAATTAATTGCATTGCAAACCATCCCGTTAATGATTTAAAGATAATGATCGGTTGTTGGAATGGAAGTATGATCATTTATAACATTGTTGAAAGGAAAAGAGTGGCGGTATAATTACTGTTTCAAGAGACATTTTATATTTTTTATTTCCAGGTTCTTCATGATCGTAAATCTGTCAAATCGATTTCATTTCACCCTTTTTATGACTTGTTTTTATCGAGTAATATTATTGGTGAAATCAGTATCTGGAACTCCAAACATGGAGTACAACTAAAAGTTCTCTCACCTGAAAATACCAAATTTTTCAGTACTGTGAGTTACTCGGCAGACGGATTGCAGATTATTGAATATAACAATACTAACAGTTCTCTTTTGGGGGTCAATATTTGGAGCCCTTCGTTTGGACATATATCAAGTTTAGTGCCGAATTTTTAAATTAAGGAATTGTATTTAATTTTATTTGCCATTAATTGATAAGAAAAATGATTTATTTATTATAATAATCTAAGTTATTAGGTTGTTGCACTTTAAACAAAGTTAAACTTTAAACAAATGTAACTTGGCACAGAATAAACTTTATTAATCAAAATAAAAACAATCAGAATTGTGAGGAATATTTTAAATTGTTTGAATGTGTAAATGTATGGATGCTGTATGTTGATTTAAGTATGTTGAATTTAGAATGGTGATTCTCCCACCCAGATGGAAATTGGTATTTTTTTATTAAATTTAAAGTGATTGACTATTCGAACATAATAAAATAATAATTTTATAAGTTCATATTTTTAATTTAACAAATAAAATTAAGTTTAATATTTTTTTAGTAAAATTTAAATTAAATGCATTTTTAATAATTTGATGACATTTTTATTATTTTGGAATTTATTGAGAAATGGTAAAATTTATTATTTTAATTAATATTTTTAGAAGTTAAATATTTTTAAAAATGACTTAGAAAAATTGTTCGAATAATCATGCTTAAAAACAGAAATATAAAAACCAATTAGAACTATGTCAAACGCTGAAAGACTTTCTGAGAGTCTTAATGACTCTAAATGTGATTGTAATAAAAATTCAAATGAGACTTGTTTAAATGTTCTTAATAAGAATAAATACATTTTTGCCAATGAGAAACAAGTTAAATGATTCCCGTAGTGTAGAACTCCTGAGTTCTGGATGTGATGAAAGCGTTCAAGGCGTCTTTGGCGTTGTTTTGGTTTTTGAAGCATTTTTCCTGGATGAAGTTGTATAGATGCTTAAAAAAATGGTAGTCAGTGGGCGAGAGGTCTTGTGATTAGGGTGGATTAGGTAGAGTTTCGTAACCAAATGCGTTTCGATTTTGTAGGGTCGGTTTTGCGATGTATGGCAGGGCGTTGTCATGGAGAAGAATTGGCCCCTTCATATTGATGAATCTCATGAACATACGTCGGAACTCGTGAGGCATTTTGTCAATTAATTGGCAGTACTTCTCTGCGGTGATTGTTTCACCCGTATTCAGAAAGCTGTTATGGATGAGACCGGCTGCAGACCACTAAACAGTCACCTTAACTTTTTTTTGGTGGAGTTTCGGTTTCGGAACTAAGGTATTAAGGAGCCTCATCGCAGTCCGGCAATTGTGCCGATTGTCATAGAGAATCAACTTCTAATTACACTTCATAATCCGATCGAGAAACGGGTCGTTTTTGTTGCACAGAAGAAGCGCGGAAGATACCTCAAAACGAAAATTTTTTGACTTTCGTTCAATTCGTGGGGCACCCATTTTTCGAGCATTTTTGACTTTCCAATTTGCTTCAAGTGCCGAGCGATGGTTATTGGATCAAAGTTAAGCTCTTCTGCGAGTGCTCGAATAGTTGTGCGTGGTTCGGCTTCCACAAACTCCATGAGGCTGTCCTGAGGCTCATCTTCCAGGCTGGTATTGTCAGAGCGAAAACCCATATTAAACCTGAATTTTTAAACCCATACTTGACAGAAAAGAGCAGGAGTGGAGATTAAAACAACAAAATATGTCAATAACCGGTACAACAATAACAGACGAAAGTGATTGTCCATATTTTGCAAAAGGAAATTGTAAATTTGGCGAAAAATGCTGGTACAAGCATAAAAAGGCGGGTATAAATAAAGAATTGATTTACAGAAATTATCTGAAAGGAAATTGTTCTTATGGAAGGAACTGTAAATTTCAACATAAGTTGATCAAATCAAACGAGAAAAAAGGAGAAAATAAGAAAATGGAAAATAAAGAAGTCGAAGGAACTTCAATTACTACTACTCTAAAGGCGGAGACAGCAAGAGATAGTAAAAATGAAGTGACCGCGATGAGGACTCTTCCAATTGAGATTGGGAATGGACAATCATTTATAAGAGTGCTCGCTCTTCTCGACGATGGAAGTAATACCAGTTACATCACAGAGGATGTTGTACGACAGTTAAAACTAGAAGGTAAAAGGAAAACAGTGAGAATTCAAATGATCAATGACACTGAAGAAATAGTGCGAACAGAAAGAGTATCTTCAATGATAAAGGGAATTGGACTAAATGAGACGTTTAAATTCCAGCCACTAGTTGTTAAAAAAGTGATTGATGGAGTGACTATAATAAATTGAGAAAAAGAATCAAAGAATTGGAGACATTTACGGGACATACATTTCACAAAAATAAATAAAGATGAAATCGTACAAGTTTTAATTGGTTTAGATTATCCGTATTTGCATAACTCTTTGGAGGAAAAAATCTGTGATATCTCTCATCCAATAGCCAGAAGAACTGTGTTGGGATGGACTGTTGTTGGAAAAGTTCATGGGGATATGAAAGACAAAGTTGTTACTAAATTTGGAGTGTCAACAAATTGATGATGAGATGATTGCGGAACGCATTCCAATGTATTTTTGTGAAATTGATGAAGAACTTGAAATTAAAACTAAAGAATTTAATGAACTAAAATATCTGTTTGTTCCAGTAAAAAGTCTCAAGACACTATTGAAAAATAAAGAACAAGAAATTGAAGAGTTAACCAACAAACTGATATATAGTGGTAAAATATACGATAATTTGTATTGTAAAAACTATGAAAATAAAAATCAGCTGAAAAATTGTGAAATATTGAACGGAAATGCGAAGCAAATATCGGAAATGAAATCAGAAAAGGAAAATTTAGAAAAAGAAATCGAAATTCGAAGAAAGGAATCAAAATCAACAATTGAAGATTGTGTCAAATATATGAAGAATTGGGGGAAACGAAAATACTTTTGGAAAATGGAAAAGAAACAATTAAACAAATTGGAACAAGTTTGGAAGACAAGGAAAATGAAATAATAGAAATAGATAGTAATTTTCAAGGAAAATTAACTGAGTATCAAACAATGCAAAAAGAGTTACAAAAGAGAGACGATGATCTGATAAGAAAATTATCTCACGCTAATTATACAGTACAAGAATTATATACTGAATTAGAAAAATATCAAAATGAAAATTCTAAAATTAAAGTATCTCATGTGGAGTTAGAAAATAAAGTCACTGAAAAAGAAAAGGAAATTAAAATGTTGAAGGATGAAAAAGTAGCGCTCAAAGTAAAAGAAATAGAATATGAAAAAATTAAAAATCAAAAGTTGAAACTAAAACAATTGGATATGTCATTGGAAAGAACTTTGACAGAAGAGAAACTTAGTTTAAAAATAATGAAACACAAAAAAGTAAATAGAGAAAAATGGGTTTAAAAGTGAAAAAACGAAAAATTCCAAAAATAAATTAAGAATCTTTTTTTGTAGAAGGAATAAATGATGTATCAAAAGAAGAGCAAAACTCAAATGAAGGTATTTGAACAGAATTAAGGTGTAAAAATAAAAGAGAAATAATAATGGTAAATAAGATACCAAAAGAAAGCCAAAAGTCACGGACAAACCTTTGAAAAGGATTAATATTTGAAAATAAAAAATTCTGTTCAATGGATACACACATTCTGAGAATGGAGAAACAACGAGAGAATTTTGGCGTGATAGAATATCGAAGGAAGGATTCAAAAATCTATTGGAGTAACGAATGGATGGAATACGTCAAATCTGTTACTTCATCTTCGAATGCTTTATTAAATCAATCAAAAGTTATTGATTATGGATTAAAAAATTGGAAAACTAGAAAGAAAAATGATCCAGTGGTCCGACGGATGGAGAGTTGGAAAAAGAGAAAGAAAAAAGTAGAACGGTTCCACAAGAAGAACTCCTTTATCTCAAAACGAAAGTTCTTTCATGACTGACAATATGAGGAAAGTGTAAATAAAATTGTATAAAAAATGTAAACAATAATCGACTGTTTGTAAATCAAAATGTTTCCGTGGTTTGAAGTGTTTGGATAAAATTAATATTATAAAAAAGAAAAATAGGACTAGCTAGGACTTCTGAAATAGATCCTGGGAAAGTTGGAGAAATCTCTTGTAAAACAAAAAAAATTAAGTAAAAAAAAAATTTAATTAAAAAAAAATAAATAATAAATAAAATAATATAAACTGGCTTAAGTTCGGTCAATGGGGGAGAAAATAGTTGAAATAATTGACATCTTGATCGAACTTAAGCAAAATTAATTAAAGAAATATGCTTTTAAAAATAAATTAAATAAATTAATTAATTAGAAATTTTAGTTAAGTTAAAAATTTAAGTAAAATCAAAATTTTTATTGTAAATACTTCCAAGAAAACACAATTTTTTTAGTATGAAGAAAAAATATGTAAATATATATATATATATATATATAAATGTGTATGTATATATATATATATATATATATATATCAGGTAAAGTTGGTTGTTTAAATAATAGCGGAATCACCGCACAATTTTTTTAAAATAAATTATTACGTTTTCGATTGTTGGACTCAAATGAAATTGTTCGAAACAGAATTTATGATTAAAGAATCCGTTAAATCGGATAATTTTGAATCAATCTCCAAAGAAAAACTATTCATCAGTTTTATATCACCAAAAGACTGGCGAAAGCATTTAAACTTTATTAATTCCGTTGTAAATGATACGGATAATAAGAAATTAATTAATAATCTTCGGGAATATTCCTGGATTTTCAAGAATTCATGTTCTTCATCATCAGTACAGAATTCCCTTATCTATGCCAAAGAAAGAGAACGAGAAAAAGTCCTCTTGAGGACTAAAATTATTGATTGGATGCGCAGCGCGACACCATGTACATTAATATTTTTTACAAAAAGCTTCAACAAAATTATTTTTCACAATATTCAAATTAGCGTTCACAAAACTCAATAATGTAAATAATGTGAAATGAGCTTTTATTACAGAAATAAGTTAACGTTGACTTTTTATTAATTATGAAAATTAATGGTCTCAAACTAAAGTGCACAAAGATATAGATTTTGCTATTATAAACCAAACAAAATTAAATTCATAATGATTATATCCTTTGGCGGTGTTTTATATTTGTATGACTATTAGTAGTAATAGTTATGTCTTAAATAAATTTGAACTTTCATTTTTGAGAAATTTCACATTCTTCATGCTACAAATGTTAATTTTTATATAAATAATTTAGAAATGATAGTAGTTAATTTTAATTTTTTAGATCAAATCGCATTGATAGATGTTACATGTGTCGACTCCAATGAATCTGTCATTATCTGTGGTACAAAATCAGGAAACGTGATTGTTGTGACGCATGATTTTTCCAAGCATTTTGAGCAGTCTATTTGCGATACGGAGCTGACATCCATTTGTTTACAGTCAAAGAAAAAATCAACGGATCAATCGCATTACTTCTGTATTGGCGATTATAATGCTAATGTGTACATTATTCAGGTATTATTGAAATTATAATTTTATTGGAAATTTAAGATTTCTCAAATTTAGATATTAGAAAATGAAATTGTAACAAAATTAAAAATCGAATATGTCCATTCAAGATCGATTAAAGTTTTGAATTTCTTTTCCAATTATATCATATCAGGCGGTGAAGATTGTTCCGTGGAAATAATGAAGATAAAAGATTATGAAAGTGAATCTTTTTTGCCACCTATTAGAGATGTTTTTCTGGACTCTATTTTATCTATCGATGTTCTGAATAAATTTATCCTGATATCCAGCAAAGATGGTGTAAGACTTTAGTTTTAAATTAAAATCCATAATTTATCAGACTCCTTAGAAAACAGTTAATTAGAAAATTTTAATTTTTTATTTCTAAAATATTATATTTGTCATAAAATATTTCGTATTTTTGGTACCTACTTCTCTCAAGTCGGATCAGGGAAAAACATCGCAAGCAAAAACGAAAAAGCAAAAAAAAAAGATATTGCAAAAAAAACATCGCGAAGTAAATTTTTTCGTACCCTGTTTTATGGTTATATGGTGGCACCTTAGTAGATTTTAAAAGACAAAATTTTACCCTGAAAGCACCTTAGTAAACAGTGGAACCTTAGTTAAAAGTTGCACCTTAGTAAAACGAAACAAAAAATTTCCATCTTTTTCAATTATATTTTTTGATCATCATAATCTTCATCTTCGCTACCAAAATTATTTTCATGCAATGAAGTATCAATGAGCTGCTCACGAATACCTTGATCTTCATCTACCTCATCTTTAGATGCTTCAGATTCTTCATCGCTTTCCTCAATAACTACATCTTCAACGTCTTCGTGTTCATTCGGATAAAAATTGATTGTGGTCTTCTTGAAGCCATTTTTGATGGCAGAAACTGGAACTGAATCCCACGACTCTGATATCTATTGACAAATCTCTTCGCATGAAGCTCTCTTCAAATTTCCTGATTTCGTATATTGCTTATAACCATTAATCATCCAATTTTTCCAATGACGACGTAAATGAGCTTTAATGATTTGTTGACACTGATATCCAAAACTTGTAATTTTTTCGTTGATCCACCTGGAATCATGGCCATTAAGGTTCCATTTGTAACAAATTTCGATTTGACATCAGCAGTTCGATGTCCAGGAGCAGAATCTAGCATAAGAAGTGATTTTGGATTAAAAATTGCCATTCTTCTTCTCAACCATACGTTTTCAAACCACAGAAGAGTTTCACTGGATGTCATGCAAGATTTTTCATTAGCTGATACGGTAACATTTTGTGGAAACGATCTTTTTGGTATTGTTTTGCGGCGGAAAATGACATATGCGTGCAATTTATAGCCATCAGCAGTAACACATAAGACGACTGGAAATCGAGATTTTCCAGCAGCAGTTGTTGCGACGCGAACATCAGAAGAACCTTTTTGGTCAACAGTAAATTTTGATGGCATATCAAACGTTACAGGAACTTCGTCCATGTTACCAATGTGTTGAAGAGAATTTGCTTCTTTGTTTTTTGAAACAAAATCCACAAAATTTATCATTTGCTGTTCCCAATCATCAGGAAGTTTCTGATCAACTGAACTTACTGCACGCACAGTAAGTCTATTTTTCTTCATGAAGCTACTAATCCAAAATGTAGAACCTTTAAAATCTTTAATTTTCATTCATTTTCTTTACAGCCATTCCTCTAGCTTCACTTAAAATTGATGTTCGGAAACAACATATCCTTCTTTTCTTTGTTTCAGCACCCATTCTTTTAATTTTACTTCCAATTCTGGCCATTTAATCGATTGAATTCTCTTCACAACTTTTGCTTCCTTATTTCCTTTGGCTTCCATGAGATCCTTCTCGTTCTTCCATTGTTGAATTTGATTGCGATGAACTTTGAAATGTTCGGCTGCATTTGAATGTGAAGAATTTAGAGCGTAATTAACAGCATCCAGTTTAAATTGCAATTGAAAACTTTGAAAAAAATTGAAAGCATGTTCGACAATAAATTTCCAACGCTATTAGTATTGTGTTCGGATCTCATTTACCAATATACATGTAATGGTTCTAAAGTCACATACATTGGAGAGACTTCAAGTCATTCCTGTAATACAATCCATGAATACAATCTTGTAAAGGAGATATAAATTCACAACTCTTTAAAATTCTGTGCACTCAATTTAAAAATTATTGGAAGTGACATGTGAATGGCCAACCGCTGCCATGTTTTTTTACGTTGATCTCTCCTTTATCCCACTGATCAATCGATATACATTGATTGCAACCCTTCACGATGGTCGTTTGCAACCCTTGATCCTCGGTGACTTTCCCAGGACCCAACATCTTCCTTGCAAGGAACATAGTGCGCCTGATCCCGAAGTGGTTGATATTATGCAGGTGCTTCAGGCCATCACTCGTTTTCACTTTTTCTATCTCTGATAATGCTGCCATTGCTATGCCTTGCTTCGGTTTGACTACACTACACCAATGATCTGGTACACGAATTAAACTGTCTGCTTTGTTCATTTCTGATCGGACCAGGGTGATCTTATTGATAAGCTGCTCCTCTTCGGCGACCTGTTTAAAAAGATTAATCCTGCGACTGATTAATAGCTCACTCAGCGCATGAGATCTGATAGGTCCCTCGCTGAACACTGCGTTCGTGAGGCACTTGCAAACTGCAGCCGAATCTGTTAAAAGCTCGATCTCTCTGAGTCCCCATTTCACCGCTTCTTTGATAGCCCGGTTTGCTGCGTCGAGTTCTGCCAAATTGATGTGATTGCAATCTTCTTTTGGCAGGAGCCAGCAAGAATCATCAACAATCTCCCCCCTCTCCGATCTCGACGCATACTCAAATTGCCATTGAGCTGGCATCACACCACACTTTACTCTTCCCAAGGGCTTCGAATTGGCTCTTCTGCTTTGATTCTCATTGCCAACTGCTTTGCCAGTCGCTTCCGGTTCGACCTCGGTATCCCAGTTTCATTCACCAGCGACCCTCTTCATGATACTGCAAACCGGCCTCAACCACCCGCACACTGGGTAATGACCCACTAACCGTCATGTCCATGCAAAAAGACTGCGACGAGTTAGTTTATCTAGGAGTTCTGGAACATCGCCGTCACGCTGCCATTGAAGCGTTCCGTTTGCCGCTGCT
>MQRK01195668.1:2768-15387 GCA_001938485.1 Girardia tigrina | reverse complement strand
AGAATAAATTATTATTAAAAGGTCTTGTTCATTCTTCATATATTATTGTTGGAAGAAACCTTTTGTTTATTTGGAGTCAGATTAGTAGTTGATTATAAAATAAAAATCAAACGAGATTTTAATTGAATACCCAACACTATTACACAACAATACAAACATTCCATACATAAATTACGCAACATACATTTATTAGTTTTGATAATAATTCTCCTCACAATGACAACACCGAGAATCTGGAAATGTGGCCGTAAGCGCCGATGTCAGAAGTTTAACTCATGAAATAAAACGGAACACATCATCCACAGTTTCAAGCTTACGTCAACATTTTCCAGCATCAGGAACAATGTTAGCAAGACAACATGTTAAAGAAGAGTTAGAGACAGGTTGCAAATCAATAAAACCCCGTCCCGTGTCCCTGTTGACATTAGCCATAAGGAAGAAGAGATTAGGCTTCACCAAGCGATTTCGAAAGTGTTCAGTTACTGATTGGAATAAAGTGTCATTAAGGGACGAATTTTGCTTTCAATTTGGTGGTGGACGTGCCCAGAAAGCACCCTGCATTGCCTGTCCTGTGAGTCCCCAAAAACGTTATTTTATAAAATCTTTTAAGTTTAAAAAAATATTTTAAAATTTTTAAATTGCAATGCAGTTTTTATGTTGGAATTTGTTGTTTTGAGAGAGAGCGTTTACAATAGTATGTGTGGTTTTTTTGTATAATTTATTAGTGTTTGAAAATTCGTCAATGCGGTGAAATGTTTTTGTTTGATTTCTCGTTAAATATTTAAGAATTTCCCTAAATAAAACTTTCTTGATCGAGGAAAACTCAAAAACTCATTCAAACTGACAAAAACGGATTGAATTTCGCCAGAGTTTTCTGCTTAATCGATTGTTTCTGGCAATCGTTTTGCGACGGAATTAAACTGGAATTGCGCGGTTCGAGAACATTTTGCGCTGAGATGTTCGTGACGCTCTTGATTTTGCACTCCAATTTTTGATCCTTGATGAAGATCTCACGATCCTGGTTCTTTAAATGGATCCAGTCGTTGTGGATTTTGACGATAACGAACGATTTCTTGGAATCAATAAGAACGGTTCGATCGCCTTTTTTCCGTGATGATTTAGATCGGGTTTTTACGAATCATTTTAAAATAAAAAAACCTTACTTAAAATACCGAGAGTGCTGTCAGACTCGCTGAATTCAATCGTATCGCTGAGACTGTCGTAATTTCGTAGCATAATGTCGATTTGAAAATAATGTGATGAAATTTATAACAGTAATTGATGCATTTAAACAAATTTTGTTTCTATTATTATTATTATTATAACGCTTTTATTAGCTTGCTTGATATGTATGTATTTGTGTCAAAAAATATTAAAACGATTATTCGCCCACTACTTTTTTTCTGATTGAGCTGATATTTTATCCAAGATTATAACTAGGGCACGGAATTTAATGACCTTAAAAATCAAAAAATGACTCTATTTTATTTCCTCTCTTTCTGGGTGAGATTATTTTGTTCTTCCTCTCTGCCAATATTCTATAAATAAATTATAAAGGATTTCGGAGTTTCACAAAATGGCTCAAAATGCTGTTAGTGTACATGCATTAAGACGGAGTTAACACAAAAAACAATATTTTTACTAATTTAATAATTTTTAGTTAATTCGGAATTCTTTTTAAAGCCAATCCATTTGAAAATCGTAACCAGAAATGAGAAACAGAACCTTAAATATTACATAAGGTTTTATGAAAAATAATCCGCCTTCAAGGCTGTCAGAAAGGGGGTATTGTGTGATATTACTTTCAACAACTAATACTAGTTTACTGCGGATAACCCGCATCACAATTTTGGCCATTAAGTACTTTTTGATAATTAAGTTTAATATAAAACCCGCACGCATAAATTTTTTTTTTAATTTGTCTTTTACCCCCGTATTACCCACGGTTTATCCGCAGTAAATTCTGGTTCATGCCAGTGGCGGNATGTAGCTATAAGACTGGGGGGGGCTTAATACCCCCCACGCCCCTGTTGGATTCTAACTGGCGCCCCCAAGATGACTTTTATAAATGTATAGTTTTATGTAAAAGAATTAGCTGCATTATGATTAAGTTTCATCCTTAACACTCACACAAGGTCTGTGATGCAGAAGAACTAAATGGATTGGTTTGGTATGTATTATTAACGTGAACACTGCAACATATTGCTGCTGATGCTTTGCTTTTTGTAATATTACCATGTCGTGTTATTAGACATAGATGATGCAGTAGGCTAGCAGGCATAATATTTAGGTGGATGGCGGTGAATGCGGAGACTTCGAGCAAGGAACCCCAAAAGAGAGAGACCCGACCGTAGAGGAGTCGATATGAGTCTTACAGTAAGCAATTTTGAATTTAACCGTAATTATAAAATAGTTTATTTTCTTGTGTCAGTGTTAAGGATGAAACTTAATCATAATGCAGCTAATTCTTGTAAATAAAACTACACATTTATAAAAGTAATCTTGGGGGCGCCATTTAGAATCATATTATTAAAAGTCGGTAATAATGACGGGTCAACAAAACTTCATTATTTTTAATAGTTATTTATTTTTGGTGCTGCCTACCGCTGGAACAAGATAGCGGGGAGCGTACAAATCGTGTATATTATAGTATTTACTCAATATTAAATGGCTAGTACTACCTTTAACCTTTTTGGCGCCCCCGAAAGTTTTCTCGCCCCCCACGCACCAAAATCTAAATCCGCCACTGGTTCATGCCATATAAATATTCATATACACATTCATATCGATTAGTGACCCTCCCTTGCGGTACAAAAAGTGTTTAATTGATTCATGCAAGAGATGTTCACAACATTATTTACAACGTGTCCACTTCTTCTCTTATTGTACACTGCTTCTTCAAAAAATGAAGTCAAGTAAATCGAGGCCTACCTTTCGAAGACCAAGGTAAGGTTTACTTCTGTTCCATGTTTTGGTACAATAGTCATAATTTTCATGATTCATTCGGGAATCTAAAATCTTTAATTAATTATTAATATAATCTTAGTATTATCTCTATGAAAATATCTTGTTAAATTAAGTTTCATATATCTTTTATTTATTTCTTAATTTCTTTATTAAAAGATATATCACCCAAAGTTTATTTTAAACATTTTATTAAAATAAAAATTGAAAAAATTACAAATCAAAAAATGTTAATTGTAAAAAAAATCAAGAATAAAGATAAATCAGGAAATTTCAGTAAAATAAAAGGAAAATCGTTGATATTGCGATCATAAACAATCGAGTATTCGATGGAAGCAAATATCCTTCACCCAATTATTGATCGAAAGATTATTTTGTTCAATGATTCTGTTGATCAGTTCTCTTTCAATTTTCCTCTTCTCTTCAATCGAAGCGGTTTTCATTGCTTCAACGATCGTTTTGCTGGCCGAATTGACCATCATGTTACTTATATTTTCCTGATACTTTTCGATAATCCACTCGAAAATCTTATCGAATTCTGAATAGAAGGATGTACACGAGTCTCTTCTTTGAAGAAAGATCGGTTGGTTGACTCTTATTTGTCTTGAAGTCAGGAAGTTATGCGCTCCATCCCCTATGAGTTTCATAACATCAAAATCTAATGAATTACCCAGTAAATTTGGACGATTATTAACATCCGAAGGTTTAACAACATGTTCGATCGTTTGACTAGATATAGGCGCAATAAATGACTTGTTATCAACTGTATTTGCCCGTAAATCGAATTCCGTTTGAGATTTGTGCTCCATCGGTTGTAAATTTGTCAGTAGGTCAACTGGGGGTGGAATGACTTCTTGGGTGTTGTAGATATTCGTTGTCTTTCCAAATTTTACTAAATTCGGTTTTTCCGGAATGTCAACTAATTGCTTCTCGATTTGTAAACTGGTAAATTTACAATTCCAACTGGAAAGTTTCTCGTCGACATTACTTGACAACACTTGCAACGACTCTTTAATTCGATTAATTTCATTCGTTTGGTTATTAAGTTTGCTGAGGATGTGTACAAGTTGACTGTTTCCATTTACCATGTTTATGTCATCGGGACTTAAAATTGGTTTATTTTTGTCATAGCAGTTATTACTTTTCACGGGGGGTATCTGTTCTAGGCTTGAAGACTTTAGGTCTTTCGTTTTGTCAACTAGGACAGTCGTATCAGACTGTGAAGAGTAGTGGAGTTCGGGGTTTTCGACTAGAACGACTGAACTTGGTTCCGATGCTACGTTAGCTTGGGATTTTTGGATTCCTTTAATTTTGTCTTTTTCGGCTGATAATGATTCGGTACTTTTCTTTTTAGATTGAGATCTTTTCAAACCGTCGTTCGAAATTTGTTTTCCTGACTGTAATGAGTCGGTACTTTTATTCTTTATTATTGTCCCTTTGCCAGAAATATTCATTTGTATATTATCCAATTGATTCAGTTGTCCTTTTTCCGGTCCTATGAGATTTCCGGCAGCCTCATTATAATTCATAATTTCCGAAGTTAAATGAGCGTAATTTTCAGTTGTTACGGCATGACTTTTATAATTTTGTTCGATTTTGGGATTATCACTGGTGTAATTTCGATAAAGTTTTCCCAACATTGTATTGTCGACCCCATCGTTATCTAACGTATTAAACATATATTTGGCTTTCGCGATTTCATCCAAAATTATTTCCGCTAATATTTCATAACATAAACTTCGGAGGTCGTCATTAGACAAACGACACAAATGAAGGTTTGTAGCAACGGACACTAAAAGTTCCTTTTCTAGACGTTCTAATTCTATTGCGATTTCTTCGTATAATTCTTTCGACGAATCTTTATCATACGCAATCGTATTGATAATAAATTCTATTAAGTCTTGAATACTATTTTTCCCAACGGAAATTGGTTTCTTCCACAATTCCGTTTGATTGTTTAGCTCTTGTATCAAAGACGACTGATTGTTTCTCTTGAGAACTACTTGGTTATCAACGATGTCTAACAGAGCGATTTCCTTCCTTAACTCTTTCGGTAAGATTTTATTAATGATATTTTGTTCCACAATCGACTGAGAAATACCATTCATAGTTCTTTTAACTCGACTATTTGTGATTATTGAAGGGTCTGAAGACAGTATTTGGGTATTAACTGTTCTATCTGTGTTTATGTTAGGTGCCTTTGCTTTACTTGATCTATTATTGTCTTCTGACAATATGCTATCTGATTTTTGTCGCCGTTTGTCTCTGCTAGGGGCTTTATTGATCACTGGGATCTTTGTGGTCTCAGGAGACTTAGTGTGTTCTGATTTTGAAACCGATTGTCCAACGGATGCTGTTGTTGTTGTTGTTGTATCGTAATCTGTGGAAGTTAACATTTCCGAAGCATTAGGTGAAAGATTTTTCGTAAAATCTGAAAGAAAATAGGAACTAAAATCCGTCTTCATACCCGATTTTTTCCATTCATTGAATAATTCATTCAACCGGTTAATTTCATTCAACATAAGATCTATCATTAACTCCAAACATATATGATCTTCCACATTATTCTTATCCGTCAAATCCGATATGTAGACGCAACAACCGATAAATTCACTCTTTAACTCCAACATAACTTGCTGAAATCCATCTGACGATTTATTCGTATTATCAACGTTCACCGACAAAATCAACTCTATCAACTCTCCTATCATTATCTTTCCACGTTTAATAGCTGCATGCCAATTCAATGCCAAAATCCGTGGATTGTTCGTCAATTCCTGAACTTTCAATTCCATTTTTATAGGCTTATGGACTTTCGTTTTCATTGAAAGTATATCTATCAACATCGCCCTAACGATCCTTCTCACAATACACATAGGTAAAACTGCCGGAGTACTAGAAAGAACTTTACTATTCGAATAAAACGACAACGACGGCATCCGATTCAACTCCGATGGCTCATCGGTAAACGGTTCATGGTATTTCCCACCCCCACTATTCGAACTCAAATTCGATCTAATATACGAATTCATCGACTTCACATCCGAATTACCGTGACTAAGTAATAATCCCGGATTATTGATCATATCTTGCGACAACTGACTTTTTATTGTCAGATTCGGATTGGTTATTAACGGTTCAACGGGTTTTGTTGATGCAAAATAACCAACCGAATCTTCACTTCCCAAAGACGGTCGCGATTTGCTTTTAATTGATTTGACTTTGACGATTCTCGAGGGTTCTTCGGAAGATTTTAATGCCGATTTCGGTAAATTGGTTTCGTTTTTCGGTTTATCATTACGAGTTTCATTTAACAATGAGAGTAACGTGTCGTGGGGAATGCTTCCAGTGCCTACTAACGACCCGGTGAATGTTCCACCGAATTTGATGTTGATAACGCTCTTATCGTGTGGATCCTGCTCTATAATGATTTTCGTGTCGCTGTTAAATTGCGTCGACATGTCGACACTCATTGGAATCGTGTGAGATGTCGGCTGGCTGAGCGTTTTTTTCGAATTGAAATCCGCGTTTGTGTCTTCGTTGTTCTCGCTCGTGTTCAACAAATTCGCCGTTCCCGGTCTTTCGATTTGATCGTTGTTGATGTTCAATGTTATAGTCGAATCGGAATTGTTGTCGAGTCCATTCGAGGTTTCCAAAGACGAATAGTTATTGAACAATATCGAATCTCGGTCGGAATAAACGTTAAATACGCGTGCGTTATTTTCCGCCGGTTTTTTCCGAACGGTTTTTTGATTGTCGCGAAATTCGTGTTTCATGTTCATGTAGATTTTGTAGGGGAATGAATCTTTCGATGTGCTCATGTAAATGAGATCGTTTTGTGAGACACTCGTGTCGAGTCTGCTCGAGGCCATACAGCTTGAATTAGAATTAAAAAATGAATTTTTGGATCGATTTTGTTTATTGATCGCGGAATTTATATGATAAATAATATTATTAATAGTAATAGAAATTAGCAAATTTATCGGTTTTTTGGATTTGATATTAATTTGTATTACTGTCGTTGTCAGTCTGATGTCGCAAATCAGACAATATACATATTTTTTACGTTTTAACAGGGTTATTTTACATTTAAATAATGTATATTTATTATAAAATTATAAATGTGAGGATCTTGGGTAACTCTTCTAATTATGGAATTAAAATCTAAAACTTTTAAAAAGAATGAGTGAATATTAAATTATAAAACTTCCTATACCTTTTTACTTTCAAAATGAGAAAATTAACTCTCACTGTGAGAATAGTAAAAACTTTAATTTTAAATTTAAAAAAACTAATTCCAAGATTTATTTAACAAAACATACAAGAATGTTTTTATTAAAACTCCATGTCAACCATGTTAATAGCCCCAACAACTTAGCTTTGAATTTTCGCAACAAAGTTCGTGCACATTTCAGAAGTTATACTCTTCATCCTTTCTTCCATCAATTCCTCAAGTGCACGAAGACGATACTCTCTAACACTTAAGTTTGAGGTTGATCGTAAGATTTAGATGCCTCTTACTACTAAAATCCTTTTGACAGTCAATTTGGCGACAGACCATATATTCTCCATGGGATTAAACATAGGACTATAAGGTGCAAATCTCAGGAGGATATTTCCTCTGAATTCATCTTCAACGAATACTCTTTCGAATTACGAATGGCAAGGTGCATTATCAATAACTATAGTGGCAACTTTTAATTAAATAAAAAAATCTAACAACAAAAAAAATCTTTATTATCATAAAAATACTAATATTATTATTTACATCAAAAATCACATATCTTACGTGTCTATTGTTGTGGTTCTATGGTTTTCAAAAAAACTCGTGAACATATTTTGGGAACTGAGTTAATATGGCTTTGAGCCCCCAGGTTGTCGGTAACCAACCATAAGATGCTGTTATACTAATGTAGCTTATGTGTGTGTATTTTAGCTCTTAACCCATCTATGTTTACGACCACAACTTGCCTCTCAACCCCCATATCATCTGCACGCAGTAATAGGTTATGAGGACCTTCCAGGCTCCAGAACTACACAGGTTTAAGACCAGATAGGCCAGATCAGCTCTAATGGGTATGATGTGATGTTATGATTGATTGATGTTATTGATTGTATTAATGTGTTGACCCCAGGACGTGATATTATGTGTTCTATATTCATGTGTTATGCACCTTAGCAAGTAAGAAAGGTTACGACAACAATCCATCTTTTATTATTTTTTCATTAAGAATGTATTTACAAAAGTGTAGACTCGAATACCCTGACGCAAATCCTTCGCTTATGTGTGTGATTTTGATGTCAAGATGTAGTGATATGACAAAGAAAGGAGTGCTAGATGATTTTAACTATTCTGTGCTGGTTATATTTTAAAAACAATGCATCAAAAACTCATACAAATCAGAATGAAAATTTATTTTTTGAAATATTTTACTACATTATTGCGGACTACTACATTATTTACTACTCTTGTGGATCATCTGCCGCTTTCGTCGATTTACATAGTCTTCGCCCCTGTAGTCGGTGATCGACCACTACGTTCCTAAGGTGCGCGACTCTTTTGCTTCCTCGGCTCTCAGCTTTTGCCTTATCTGTAACTGCAGTTGTTCAGAGTAAAGCCGCTCCAGTTCGCGGATTCGGTTTTCCATCGCTACGCCCTTTACCACGCGAGCGTATTCCTCAGGTTTGATTGAAACATCTTTTGCTACTATTAAACTCGCGGACAAACGCTTGACGTTGTCACGTAAATTCAGCACTTCCCTGCGGTCTGCTGCCCCGATCCTCTTTAATAATTTATTCTCTTGCTGGAGCCGCTCGAAATCAGCTTAGCTTGCTGCAGTTCAATTTGTAGAAACATCTAGAAATTATTATTAAGATTAAGATACGAGTTGCTGATTTATTATTTGTTTCTATTCTACGGAAGCGGTCAAGAAAGATAGCAGTTCGACTTCGAATCTGCTCTCCGGTATGAAGCCTTGGGTTTTGTTGTCACCCTTATGCCTCAAAGCCGGGGACCTGTTCTGGCTGCGATGAAACGCGCGTCAGAACCAGTCTTCAAGATTAATGTTAATTGATTTTACAGATTACTCTACCCAAGGGTATTCGAGTTAAGACCGTAAGATTTTATTATTAACTTAAAATATTTAATTTTAGAAATCATTTAAAATAATGTTAATAGAAAATTAAAATGAAACAAAACATTTGAAAATTATAATAGAATAAAATTTAAATACAGATTTAGATAGAAATATTCAACAAAATTAAAATGGATAATATGTGCATAAATATATATAACCGACCGTCTCTTGGAAAAGGGAAAATGAAATTTAAATATTCGGGACCCGAAAGAGAGAGAGTAACCCACTAGGTTACTAGGTCTTTCTCTCAGTCGCGAAGATTCAACAATACCAACCTGTTATGAGCTGAGTTTTCTCGGAAATTTTACTCTGAAAACTTTTTAGTCTTAATCTTAAAGAATTCAATGTCTCAAAAAATTTAATCTGATTTTGTCTAAAAATCGTTCAGTATTTATACTGAAATTCTATTCTAAAATTTTCACGTATCCGCTCTTAACTGGTCAGCGTACGTTTTGGAATCACACGACCAATTTCATTTGGAACACCTCAATGCCATTTTTGAACTATCCAAAAATAGAATATTTTGGAAAATTTTGGAACGATGATTAGGCATGGAAGTACTTTTATTTTGTTTTAATTTTACTATTTTTAATATTCTTTTTCAGCCTTTTTCCGGACCTTCGAAACGATGTTGTTTATTTAAATCAATGGATCATATTGGTGACGCTAATCCACGTGCACCTTTCAAATTTCGGCTTGCAATTTCATCGCAAGTGAGTTTTTTATTATCGTGTAACTTGACCTTCATCTTTTATTCCTTTTTTAACTCATGGAGCCAGCAAAATGCATCGGCCCGCCTCTGAGACAATCCGGAGGAGAGTTTAGGTCTTATTTATTCAATATATCTTCGTAAATTCGATTAAACGATTAATTTTAACTTTCTGAGTTTTCGATAAATATATATTTTTTGTTCGCTTTTTTTATGATATTTTTATGGTATTTGATTGTGTGTGAATTTCGGGTTATTTTCCGCGATTTTACTAATATTTATTATGTGCGTTGCTTTTTTCAGTTCCTATTTTCTGCGTCAATTTTTAATAGGATTTTCATGCGGAGTTTGGTTATCTGGTTATCTCTGATTTTTGGATAGTTTTTTCAGATTTTTTCGCATATAATTTACTTATTGTGACACATTTTCCAATTGTATTCATTGCGGATTTTTATGAATATTTAATATTATTGCGTTTTTATAACTCATAACGTAATTTTGGATTAATTGGAATTTATGTCAGTGACGTCCGCATAATATAGGACTCGTTGATCAATCGAATATCTGATATTTTGGACGATTTTTAATTTAATTAATTTTGTTTTTTTCGCATATTTTCCTGCTTCCGTTGCGTATCCTTCCGTATTTTTCGTCTTTTAATTTTTGTCACAATTTTTGCGATTTTTTTCCTAATTTTACCGGTCATTTTCAATCGATGTTTGTGTTTTTAGATTGAAGTAACGAAATAAAAAATAGGATATTATTATTTTTTAATTATTTTTCCTTAAAATACCTGTTATTTGATGTTTATTGTGATGTTTTGGCATCTTCTTGATTTTTATACAATTTTTCTGTTTATTTAGCGATTTTTTGCATTTATTTTGTAGGTTTTTATTCATTATTTATCCATTTGGCGATGTTCCAATTTTAAATTTATTCGCTATTTTTCTACTGTTTTGTGATGTGATTATTATTTTTTATTATTTGCGGGTATTTTAATGATTTTTCCGACTATTTTACTTGCTTACCCTTTCGTGATTTGTTCATTATTCGTTGTTAATTGATTTTTTATTTATTATTTTTACTTCAAATGTTTCTTAACTGATTCTCTCACTTTTTAATTTATTTTGTTCGTAGAATTATTCTAGAATTTATGATAATTTCGTCGGATTTTTATCTGTTTATTTTCGTACGTTATTCCGATTTTATCGATTTTTGATCCGTAAATATTCGTCTTTCTACCGATATTTGTACTTATATCATTTTATATACATTTTGGCACTAATTGTTATTTGTCTGGTATAATTCTTAAGTTTTTGTGTGAACTTCCTTACTTTTTGTATTTTATGATCATTCTGATTATTTTGTTTTAACTTACATTTTAAATTTTATAGATTTTGAGTTCTATCGCAACACTATATTAAAAAAATAATAAATGTAAATAATAAATATCACTGAAATAACAATTTTTTTATTAATTCATAAATTTTTGCTTTATTTCGAAATCGTCGATTTTTTTCTATTACGTTCTTTATTTGACCCTTTAACGAGAAAAAACATTACTTTCGATGTCTTCAAGCGCTATCATCATTATTTAACGCAAATTGTCAACAAGAAACCGCCGCCAACCGTTGTCGATTTATTATCGGTTGATTTATGTCACTCGATTGATCGATATCAAATTGTGGCGCTTGCACAGTTCCGATTGCACAAATATAGAGGCTGCGTCTCTACGCTCGACGTCCGCGCAGGATTAATCAATCATTTGATTAAATCTAATAATCGGCAACTAAATCGACCATCATTTTGGTGGGATCAGTGGGCCATCGAGTGTCTTCAATCCCAATCAACAGAGGTAGTGGCCACCTCTATAATGACTGAGCCTACAGTGGCGTGCCACCATTACAGTTCAAGTTAATAATTACCCGTGTCTCCTTTTCTCCATTATTTCGCGGTAACTCGCATACACTGTCTCATCCATTCACATACCTGATCACCACGAAATGAACCTCATTTCGTCTCATAACATATATAACATATGAGACCGATGCTTCTCATGCAACCTGTTGTATGTATGTTACTGCCCTTTGAGCCAGCAGCAATTGTGGTACATCTGGTCACTTTCTAAGAACAACCTTCACTTCTAGAAATATGGACACTGTAATTTGTTTCATCCATAAAACAGATAGGAAGATTTCCTACCCGGTTTATCCGGTATTATGAGAGCTGAATTTAGTCCTCAAAGGAGCCGTTAGACGAAATTGAAAACTGCATCAGCAAAAATGGTATACTTCGTATTTGGATAAAGTAAAAATGAAAAAAAATCGCTGTTTATGGTGAAACTTGCGTACGTGACTTGGTCTGATAAGAATTTGATTCGAATTTATGTGATTAAAGAATTTGGTGATAAAATTATTATTTTCAAAGAATTTAATTTTAGAAATTAGATTTAGGTCATTTTTGCTGTAAACAAAATTTCAAATTTAGCGTTTTAGTCAAAGAAGTGTCAATTTGGATTTTGCTTAAAATAATAAAGGTTAGAATTGAATTTAGATTTAAACACTAATCAATAAATGTAAAGCAAAAATTTTCGTTTTTTTTAAGAAATTTATTTATTAACGAGAACATTAATCAGTCCTAATTAGGACCAATATATTTGATTGTAAATTAAAAATAAAAAATGTAAATAGTAAATTAAAATTTCAATCAAAGATTGAAGCAATGTATGGCTATTATTTATCTAATATTTCTTATTTTCATAGTTTTGATTTCGGATATTTTAAGCATGTTTTGAATAAAAATACTTCAG
>MQRK01195622.1:10168-20749 GCA_001938485.1 Girardia tigrina | reverse complement strand
AACCGCGACCGTTGCTATGGTAATCGGGTCGGTTGCCATGGTAACCACGATAACCCATATCGTTGCTATGGTTACGGCTAGGGGGGGGGTGAGGGAGAATGCCCATTTTTACACTACTAGTTATTCTTTATATTATTTCTCTTTGTACACGGCTCGTAAAGAATAAGATGTTGTTAATAGTGTTGTTAATGATACAATGTTGGTCATTCAAGTAATAAAATAAACACAGAAAATTATTATTCAATATGACCAACATGATTTTTTTATGGTCTGTGATACACGATGTGGCATTCAAGCAATCAGTTTCTTGATTATGTCAATGTCTGTAGTCATACACAGTTCATGCGCTGTGTATGTATGTTTCATGTTGATTATATTGAATAATAATGTTCTTTGTTTATTTTATTACTTGAACGGCCAAACAAATGCTATATCATGGAACATCCGAACATGGTTGGTCGTTTTTTACTGGGGGTCCAAAGAGACATTGTAAGCGGGGGGCTGCTAGTGCTTTTTAGTTAGGGTGGACCTTCTAAAGAGCCTACGGTTCAATACCATTGAAAGAGATGGGAGGCCCACATTAAATGCTTCTTTCCATGGATCTTTTCTGAATTTCAAAACGACCGTTAATCAGTGACCAATCGTTTTCAATATTCTTAATGCCAGGTCTATGACATTTATTTCATGTTGAGCATACATTTAGTGTGTAAGCCTGCTTTTATTTCCCGGCACATTGCCCTGCAGAAAAAGGAAGTCAGAATGCTATTGTATGATGGAATGAACTCTATCGTGCAGAATTGAGCAATATTCTACGGTGTTTAATTATCATAGAACCTATCGAATATGTGCGATGCCAGAATAACTGAACACTCGTCACACCATTACATAACCTTTGCTACTTGAACAGTTGGTCGTGCTATCACTTGACTGAAGCGAGAATAAATGGGTGTAGAGCGACTACAGTAGAAACGTCTCTGCTTACATCAAATTGGGTGGAGTAGAAGTTAGTCGCTCAAATAGACTTGATTCCCGACAGTAATGGTTCAATCACAATGTTGACGAGTTCATAGAAGACGTCTTCATCAATAATTCAATTAAAGCAATGTTTTTCTGTGCTAGATAGGATTTTACAAAACTTCAATGAAGTCTCTTTTCCATTGTGTCATTTAAAATAGTCTTTCCATTTGATTCTTCTCAACAACGTTTTAATTCATGACTATCTAGTCGTTTGTGCTTTGAACCATACCAGGTTGAGTCAAAAGTTATTTCTGTTTTTTAGTTAATTAAAACTTTTGCTTTACAAAATCATTGAAGTCTAACATTTATATTTAACATTTTGTATTATTTTAAAGTTTATAGAAAGGTGAATTAAACTACATATTAAAAGTACACTTTAAATGTTACATTAAAAGACTTCTGTCATCACATATTGTTGTATTTCAAGGTCCTCTAGAGCGATTCTTGTTATCTACACATCCAGTTGTGCACTGCTTCTTAATCAGAACAATAATTGTAGCTGGTCGAACGTTGAACCAATTTGCTTGGTCACGATAAGTCCATCCTTATTAAACTAAGACGACAATTTCATCTCATACAACACCACTTATTTTAGGCATGACAAATAATGAATTGACAATGCACAATTCGAAGAAACACTACTAAAAATAGAATTTTACTTCATTCCCTCGGGTATGTTAAAACTGTTTATTTAATCAGTTTTGTGATTGGATCATACACATTTTCTACGCTGTAACATATCATATGTTGCGAAATGAAATTACAATTAATAATTAAAATAAAATATAAGGGGTTAAAAGTATTTTCAATATAAAATTATAGTAAAGATTTTTCATTTCTCTCTCCATCTGTTTGAGCAGGAGATCAGGGACGTCGGTTGGTTTGGAAAAAGCATTAGTTACCTAAAGCATGTTAAATAAAAAATTAAAAGTATTTATAATAAGCATAATTTTATTATATAATATTATAATAATTTTATTGTATAATTCATATTATGTGTTTAAAAATAACAAACTATTTGGGGTATAAATACCCCTTTCTTTTCAATATTTATTAAGCAAAACATTGTACTAAAATTTGAAAGAAGTGTTTAGAAAAGAAATAGAAATAGAAATTTGAAAAAGGAATAAGTGTCTTTGGTTCCTCCATTGCATCAATTCGATTTGCAGTTATCTTGAGTTAAATAATAGAATTGAACAATTTTGGAGCTTGTCATTATTTTTATAACTTGTTTAGTTCGATAAAGAGAGAAAAAGAAAAAATCCCTTGTGAGACAATTAAAGGAAAATTCTGGTGAGACATATTATGAAAGTATCTCTTTGAACACGATATAAGCTAAAGTTTAGGTACCTTAACCCCGACTAATTAAATATTGATTTTGTAAATCTTAAAAAACAGTCACCGTGAATGAGAGTGTTTTAGTTTCCGCCAAGAAATCGTGTAGCCATGATCAAGGGTATTTCCTTGAAGGACGAAGGTCTTCTGGACCATTGTAGCATGGTAGAAGATGTGTTGCGAAGAAAATGAAGAATCAATTTTCCAATTCTTTAAAGGTGTCATTATATTTCTTATTATCCTACAGATTTTATGTCTATTATTATCAGTATAAATAGATTCAAATATGAAAATAATTTAATCATTCAAAAAGAATCTCTAGAGAGTCATAAAAAATTGTTCGACAATTTAGTTGCTTTAAGAGACATTTTCTCTTTGTTTATGGATGGAAATCATTAAAAGAATTCTCTGTTAAAAAAGGTTTTAATTTTAACGTTTTATAAAGTATAAATAATATTTTTTGTTTAACAAACATTTATGTCGGAAACCAGAAATATTTTAGAGATAATTATATCTTTTCCTCAAATGAACAGTAATTAAGAGAGGTTGTTTACATTTTGATAAAATTATAGGTACAATTATCCGATGAAACTGTTCAATTTTAAAGGAATACTTCTCCTAACTAAATGTTGTTAAAATGTATAAAAGTATATATTTATTTATTTTAGATGAACCCGGACGACCATGTTACAGAGGTTGAAATTTTATAAAAGAACATTTGTAAACTGATTCTTGTTTGCAATTGCTCTTTATGCGACCTATATCATCAATATAAACTTTTATTTTCAGTAATGTTTATTTGAGATGATAGTGGTTGTTTGTGCGCGAGCGGGCTTGGTGTGATAGTCACGCTATGACAAAGGTGGGGTATTGGCGGGTCGTGGGGATATAATATAATATATATAGTATATATAAATCATACCGTAAACGTTGCATTCCATAATCAGAATCAAACTCTGAGCCTGCACTTTGAAACTCCGTCTTAACATTTCATCAGCCTTATCGAGATCGAACATTTGAATCGGATCCGTTTTCCGGCTCTTTCGTACGATCATGTCGTTCACACGGTCAGGAGCCCCGACGACCACTTCGAAACCGTTCTCCAGATTACCAACAACCACATGAATTCACATTCCATCACCTCTCGTTAACCATCCAGTGGCCGACCGAGCCTTAGATAACACACCACATCCTTCGACGGCCGGCATCACCGCTTTTTGTCAAATTACACTCAATTTTTCGAGGCCGCAGAACAAATCCTCTTCAGCATTTCGATAATAATCACTTAGCTCGATTAGCTTTTTAATATCAATCGATAATTCTTCTTCATTAGACGTCAAATAAATCGTCAGATCGACAACGAAATCCGAAAACTCTATAAACGACACTGTTTTGATTCCCTTATTCCTGACAAACGTGTTTATTGTGTGACAATCTTTTCTCAGGCAATTAAGCGCCTCCGGATGGATATGTTCGACGCTTAGTGACACGTATATCATCCAAATTTTCCCGTCATGATAATAAAGATTATATTCACTCAAATCTGCCTGAATTAATCGACAATTTTGAAGTCAAACTGTCACATATTTCCCGACCTGTTCATACAATTCCACCCCCTCTTCCTCGGTCTCAAATTCAAAATTCATTAACGAAGAGATTTACTACATTTCAATTTCGCCAAAATTCCGCCCTTTTACACTCCAAAACAAAAATCAATTACAAATTACCACTTTTATTCACCAATCCAATTTCGCATATTTACAATTTCAACATTTTTAATCATTTACAAATCGATTCCATTGATTTGAATAAACAATCGAATCAAAATAGAATTAAATATTTTTTACCATAATTTTAACTAAAATTCACATTAAAAATTCTTCAATTTTTAAAACAATTATTTTCACTAAAATTCGATGCTTTTTTTTATTTATTTTTTTGAACGATTAATATCTCGCTTATGATAATTTCTTATGTTTAAATTGTTTATGTGAAATTCAATTGGAAGATTCATATGATAAACATATAGAAATATGTCAAAATAATTCCCCAATTAAAGTTTCTTTTCCAAAAGAAGAATATTATACATTCAAAAATGATCATTATAAAAATAAAGTTCCATTTACAATATATTGTGATTTTGAAGCGTGAAACAAATTAAATAATAATGATTTTAAGGAGGCACACAAGTCATTTTCAAAGATTTATTTATATCCACAATTATACCATATTAATTAAACAATAATTCAGGAGAATTAATAAAAATATTGTGAATACTTTTAAATATAAATATCAAAAATTTAAATATCAAATACAAAGATTCTTACAATGATAATAATAATAATGAAGATGATGGTTTTATAAAATATGTAAATGTAAAATATATTAATAATAGATATAAATTAAATGACCCAATATTAAAAAATAAAAATAATGAATTAAAAGAGAATAAAAATCGCAAAAAGCATTATCATGTGGAATTTATTTTCAAAAATGAAGAAATCGTCAAAAATTCATCGATTTTTGCCTATTTTTATCTAAATTTTCACAAAATTTTAGATCAAACCCAAGAATTATAGATCATACCCCAGATTGCCTTGGGTAGTGAGCTAAGTACCCTATAATCATATTACTAACGTGAAAATTTTAAAAGTTCCATAAAATTTTCTGAAAGATCCGCAGATTTCAAATTCTTGTTGAAGACGATTCAGTCACAATTTTCATGTCTAAATGAAACTGAAAGCAAAGTGGTAAAAGACGCAGTTTGAACGTTTTTTATAGGATTCAAGGAGTTGTGAGTCTTAACAATAAAAAAATTCATTACAGAACGTCTTTTGATGAGAAATACTGCAACCATTTTCCTTGTGATTGGAACACTCCTTTTTACAGTACATTGATGTCATTAAACGAGAACCGGACTTAAACTCAATGGCGCGAGATACGTATTGCCGGATTACTTTCGCTATTTATGAAAAAAAGTATCATTTTTCAGAAGCATTGGAACATAGATTTTTTGGTTTCTTTATTATATTATAATTATTTTAAACTTTTAAACATTCTCAAACTCTAATAATCCCCTAAGTTGAGGGATACTGAACTAGGCAGTGAGAGGTTGAATGCATTAAAGGAACGAATTGATGAATGACAAAATGAGGATAGTGTGTCATTGTTGCTTTTTCTTCAAAGTGGTAATTAACCTAGGTCCCAAGTCAATTCTCATTTCGCATATACAAAAAAAATTCTAAATATCAAGTATCACAGATCTATATATCAAACATTTTATCATACTTCGTTTATACTTGAAAGTTGAAAATAAAATTGACTTGTTTACAGGAATTAAACCTTTAGTCTATAAGCGGTAGGTGCAGGGGAAATTAATCGGTCTGACCAAACATTTGTCATTTTAGGAAAAATATAAATAAATTAAAAATAATAAATAAAGTAAATTAAGTAAAATTAAAGTAAAAATTAAATTAAATTATCAAAATAATTAAATAAATTAAACAATGTAATTAACGAAAAGTAAAATATATACACAAATATAATAAATAAACAAGAATCGGATATGTTTTTGTTGTTCACTTGGCTGTTGAGCAAGATTGAATTTGTATTCCAAAAATGGAAATTTGCCGAATTTCGGTTTTTTTATAAAATGTGAATACGTAAATTAATCATAACAGAAGTCAAAGCGAAACTGTCTGAATTGAGTTGGTGAGTATTAGTCACCAAAATAATAAAAAAATCAATAATGATAATGTATAATTGGGGAAGTGTGTGTGTGTGTTAATGTGTGGGAAATGAAATAACAAAAAAATGAAATCTCGATTAATGTATATGTTTCTGTTGTGTGTGTATAAATGAAATTGAACTGGTTATAAATGTAAGTATGTGTGTGAATGTGAAAGTTTTGATTTGATTGGGCGGTTGAGTATGTGTAAGTTATGTGTATGAAGGCTTTTTTTGCTGAAATTTAATCACAATTTCAATCAATAAAATTTTTTTTAAAAAAAGCCTTGCTTTCTTTATTTTTTTGTTAAATTATTAACAGATAAAAAATATATCACTGGCCTTTTAAATTATTTGACTTCATCAATTGAAAAAAATGACCCCGACTTAACGACAGAAAATCGGTCCGGTTGTCAGTGAAGAAGACTGTCAAACTTTCGTTAATGAACTCGAATTACTCAATAAAACGGAAATTTTTTCCGAAGTTTAAAGTTTTATAATTTTCGGTAACTCACTTTATCCAAACGATTTTCAAATAAAGTTTGTCGGTTATGAGTGCATTAAAATGAATAGAGATTACAAAATGGCAGCGAACTTATTAAATGAAATGTACACAACAATTCCAAATGAATTGTACGGCGAATTAGAAAAAAAATTAGACGTTAAATTATCCGAAACGACTCCTGTCAAGAAATTTTCGATTTTCTCTGAGTTTAAATTTAATGTGGAGGCACGGTTTCCGTCTAGTAGGTTTATTATTTTTTTCTTCTTGAAAATCAGTGATCATATGCTACCCTTTCTATCATATATGAATTTTTACATCCAAATATTGTTTTCATGGTTGAAATAGAATGGTTTTATACCGTTTTTATATTTCTTAATTGCGAAAGGTAGTCATTATGAGACAGAAATTTATAAAAACAGAAAACGATTTCTGAATTATGTATAACTGCTAAAATCTTTTGAGAACACAACTATACACTGAGTATGATAAAAGGTTTATTATTCAGATCTTGGTCTCTGTCTTCAACATATGTGAAAGCTGATGCTAGTATAATTAAGTTAACTGAACATTTTCAAAGGAATGTATATTGCAAATCGTTTCTAGAAACAATTACTAATGAAACAATAGATAAATTAATAAATAAAGAATTCAATAGAAAAGATGAATTAAAACCCGACAAAGTATCTAATGGAAATTCAAATATTATATACCCTTCACAAAATTCAAAGTTTGTTAGTAGTTATTAGGAAATGATTTTCCAAATTTAATTCATTATCATTTGTTTTTAACATCACATTTTTAAAGTTTTTAAACCCTTCCGAATAAAAACTTTTGTTACTGTTTAGATGTTTTATCAATTCTTTCTCTTTCCCTTTATTGTTAACCATTTGTTAGTGTTAGTCATTGCAATCAAAGGGTCATTTTTTACCTTTTGGCAATTTGTATTGAGTTTAAAAACTCCATCAAAGTGAAATACAAATTTGAAATGGCAAGGGTACCCCTGGATATGATGGCCAATGTTAATTAAATTAAATAAAACAATAAAGGTGTATTTAGTCAAAATGTGTTCCATCTTTTATCATCAGTTGAATATGTGTCCATGGGTTGCCGTTTGTTTTCTATCAGAACAACTAACATCTAAGGTTCTAGATTTACATTATAACCACCTTAATCATACATCATGCAAACAAAATAAGTCACACGGAATCGCTCATTCAAAGGTAAAATGTTTCATTTATGCTTCAGAAATTTTTATGTTTATCTTTCTATAGAAGCACTTGCACCATATCATCGCAAAAGTATGGCGAAAATTTTTAACCACCGTCAAAAATACAATAGGAGTAATTGAGCTATTCACTGAGGTGAGGAATACCCCAACAAGCTGAATTGGCGTATTAAATATATAAACTGCTATACCTAAATACCCGAGCATATAATAGATAGCATCATATGAGATTGTGAGTAAAAAAATCAAGGTTGTGACCATTGTTCCTTTCGTGAAAGATTTCATGGCTGCTTTCATATTAGAACCAGAATCTCCTTGCAAAGAATGTGTCAACTGATAAATAACTTTTACGTAAATGTAAATCAAAAGTGGAGCTGGTAAACCATAAATAGCTACAAACCATAATATGGAATAAAATTTGAAGAAATTATCGATGTTAGGGCCTTGGTACTGTAATTCTGTTGTACAGTTTCCATTCTCAAACTTCGACTGTAGGTATGATGGTAAGGTTATTAATCCACAGACACCGAAAATGATAGAGTAAGCTAATACAAATTTCCTGTTAACATTTTGTTTGTAAGTCTGTGGAGTCAAAACAGCCCAGTAGCGGTCAACGGCCGTAAAAACCAGATTATAAACACTACTTAAAACCAACCACCAGAACGTAGCTTGACTAGTCCATACTCGGCAAGCAATAATATCTAAAGCATAATTCCCACTGTTTAGGGGATTTGGAAATATGACCACCATCATTGTCATAAAGCATATAAGGGTATCAATTACAACTTGACTTCTGACTATATAATTCGTAAATTTCGAATCCAAACCTCGAACGAAAATAGTGATTGCAAAAAATATATTGCTGACGAATCCTAAGCATGACGTAAATCCTAAACAGGCTGAGTAAATTCGCTGATCTTCTGGACCTAATTTTTCAAAAGCTTGAACCATATTAAACGAAAGAACGTAAGGGGCATTTTTTTAAATACTTATTTCATCAAGGATATTGGTTGGTTACAGTCTCCTCATTTCTCGAATAGAGCAGAGTCTGAGAGTCTATTGGGTAAATACAGCCACATAATGAAGCTATCACAGATGAGTCTGAATAAACGAGTTTAATTTTCTCATTTTAATACAAATGCAATGTAAATATTATACTTATTGAATCATTTGTCGTTTTTAATAGAAGTTCATAATAATTAATAAATATTTTTTTTAAAAATAATAAATAATAATTTTCCATGAATAATTAGAATTACCGAATGATAATAATTGTTAATGGTAATATTATGAGTAATATATTGTATATGACAGGGCTTCTTAAACTGTGGGTCGCAAAGATCTGATACTTTTCAATCATTATAAAAAAATTTTAAAATTAGTATACACACTACGTACAAATATAAATACAAATAAAAATCATACAAAATACTATTGTAGTTTTATTATAACTTTTTTTTGAAAAAAGTGGCAATGTAAAACTGTTATGTAGGGCCTATAAATGAAAATATGGAAGTAGCATTTAAAATAATAAATACAACGCGCTCCTCGATTTTCAACAGAACGTTCGACATTGATGTCTGGCCGCCGGCGTCAGTGTTTGCAAGATAACTTAGTGATTATAAGTACCCAGATGCCGCGTCACCTTACAGCTTACACATACAATACGGAAGCATAATCAAGCTAGGCTAGGCGAATCAGCATATTATTTTTATAAAAGAATAATAAAAAAAATTAAATGAAAGCTTCTTTTTCGGCGTCTTTGTGATATGGTGCCTTTGTGCGCTGCACACTTTGAACACGCCATGCGTCGGGGTTTATCTGATCGTAATTTGTTGTCATTGCACTGGTACAGATTCGAGTGTAGTTATTTTTCTGTTTGTACTTCAGTTTGGACTCAGCTTTGTCTTCGTAGTGACATGTGTGTATTTACTGTGTAATTTTCAGTTGGTGTTTTTAATTATTACGTTAAMGTTCAACTACATTTTGTTTAATTATTTATTATTATTCAACCATCATGCATAAATGGCTAATTAAAATTCCAACTAATAAGTCTGCCACGCCGTCACAACCAAGTTGCAGTGCTTCAAATCCGACTTCTAGCAAAACAAAAAAAAGAAAATAGGACGAATCATATTTGCAATATGACTTCACATGTTCTTCTCACAACAATGAAGAACAATCAGTGTGCTTAATTTGCAAAGAAGTTTTGGCTGCAGAAAGCATGAAACCGTCAAAACTGCAACGACATTTGAATTCTAAACATGCAACGTTATCAAAAAAGCCAATAGAATATTTTGAGCGTCTTTTGCAAACATCAAATAAAGAAAGGAACACTTTGGAGAAGTATGTTACTTTGAATGATAAATATCTATTGGCATTGTATGAAGTTTCGTATTTGATAGCAAAAACGAAAAAGCCTTTTACTATTGAAGAGCAACTTTTACTACCTGCAGCTATAAGAATGTCTGAAATTGTTCATGGAAAACAGTATGCTGCTGAAATTAGTAAAATTCCATTATCAAATGACACTGTGTCCAAAAGAATTTCAGACATTAGCAATGATCAATTTCAACAGCTTCTTATGAGGCTTAAAGACAGCTCAAAGTTTGCAATACAACTGGACGAGTCGACAGACATTTCAAAAATGGCATAGTTGTTACTTTTTGTAAGATATATTTATGAGGGAAGCATTCATGAAGATATACTGTTTTGTCGTCCTCTGGAAGGTCATACTCGTGGAAAAGATATATATAAAAAAGTAAATGAGTTT
>MQRK01195580.1:2800-24654 GCA_001938485.1 Girardia tigrina | reverse complement strand
CTGTATAATAAAATTTATTATATAAAATATTGATCGGGGTTTGCTAACCAATTAAACTTGGAAATCTTCCCCTTTTATATTAAGGCAATATTATATAATATTATATAATATGCCCCGGGATCAGTTGATGCAAAATTGACCTTGCAATTTCACATTCCGGTCGACTTCACATTTAAGTCGACTCTGGAAATATTATTTTAATAATTTAAAAATGATTTTTTATTTTTGTATATTTTCTATTTAACATGAATTCTTTTCTATTAATAATTATTAAACTGTTTTAACCGTGGTACAAATTCGATGAACGCATTTTTGTAGTTGTGACAAATAAATAAAAAATATATCTTATAGTATTATCAGTTTAGTCTTTGTTAATCAACTTTCAACAAATAGATAGAGTAAAACGAAAATGAAATTTCACAAATGACACAAAAAAAGAAATAGGTCGTAAGAAAAAAATGATCATTTAAAATAATAAAAATGTTACTTTTGGAAATAATCAGGATCGAAATCGACTGTTTATTGGTAATAAAATAATATGGTTTCGTTTACTGATAGAGTTATATTGTTGAAATTCAATAAAATTTTCGGAGGTATATGTGAAATAAAATATCTTTTTTGGAATAGGATGAAGAATAAAATGTTCGGAGATATTACTGGAATACATATTATTTCTTGAAGACTGATGAATAATAAAATTTTCGGATGTAAAAATAAATAATTGTAATTGAAAATTGTTTAATTTAATTAGTTATCATTTTAATTTCGAATCGTAATATTGGCAATACCAACTAAATCCATATTCCCATATATGTATAAGATGTTAAAAAGCAAAGCAAAGAATCATTTAATTTTTTTTAATTTTAAGTATAACTAAATTTTCTATAAATAATATAATGTTCATATCATATAATATAAATAACCAATACAAGGACATAATAAAATAAATAAAATAGTATCGCAAAATAAGTAATTAAATATAACAAAATAAGCTAATATAAATAAAATAAGTGATGTAAAAAGGGTTAGGCATTACAATAATATAAAGGACTTAAAATTTATATTCTAGTACTGGTTTGTAATTAGTGTTACTAATTTATAATTTCAGAAGGATGAATATGAAAGTTCTTTATGATCAGCTCTATAATGGATTTATGACAACATATCCACAATAATCAAAGCAAGAAAAACAGAAGATATGCAATGATTATTGGAATTTCATTAAGGCTAATAATACTTTACTTTTGGATTGCGATAATTTCATTCAATTATTTGATGAAAAATTGAACAGGTTGAAATATGTTAAAAAGCAAAGCAAAGAATCATTAAAAAAAATTTAACTTGCAGTCAAAAGCTACAACTTCAAAAAGGCTTCCATTTTCTTCCAAAAGCTACCTCAAAAAAGCACCATCAACCTCTGTTTTATCACAATTATTGACAATTCAAAATATAATTGCTGCAATCTATTCAGCTTCTAGTTCTGCAACATCAGTTGAAAGCGTGACGAAATGTCCAAAGCAGGTCAAAATCAACAATAAAATAAAAATCTCTACAATGACATAACTGGTTTGTATTTACGTGATAAAGCAAACATGTTGACTTTGGACGAAAGAGAAAAACTTAAAGCTGTAGAAAAAAAAGGTTTCCTTAAAAAACAGATAAAACATCTTCAAAACAACCAAAAAAGACAAAAAGATTTCCGCCTTCAAAGAAAACGAAAAAATGAAGAACTTTTACGCTCCAACCCGGAATTTGCATCCCAATTGAAAATTCATCCCAAGAAAGGCAAGCCTCCCATTTTGGAGGAATATCCAGAATTGTTGTCAACCATAATAAAAATTGCAACGCATGGAGCTGCAGCAGATGAAAAAAAGACGCTGTGAGAATTTACGTACATGAAAACGTTGAATGATTTAACAAAAGCTTTACAAAATGAAGGTTTTGATATAAGAAGATCAACTGTTTACTACCATTTACAACCAAGAAATGTACTAACAATCGGTGGAAAGAAACATATTCCGACTGTTCCGGTAAAGCTTATTAAGGCAGAAAAAGGATGATCACAAGTCTCATCCAGACTCAATGTTTTGTACTGCATTCATCATTAATTTGATGGAATTGACTTCTTTTCTTTGACCTGGTGAAATTGCAATAATAAGCCAGGATGATAAAGCAAAAGTTTCTATTAGAATTTCAGCAGCAAATTGTCAAGCACCTGTAATAATGAACTTGGAGTACCGTGTTAAGTTACCAGATCATAACTTGACTGTTGCTGAAAACTATAAATTGATAACTTCAGTGTATGCAGCACTCATGATGGAATCAGAAGGATATGGTGATAGAAAATGTATTCAATATTCAGGACCAACATATACTGCAAAAAGTTCTGGTAAACATTCAAAGTCTACTGCCTACTCACATGCACGAGACTTTGAATGACTTTATGAAATTGATAGATTCAAGCGTTTTTTGTTTAATTTGGAAGGTGATTGTAACCCTATAGTAATTTTATTGGTTGGCTGTGTTTCCGATGAGAATCCAAGATACCAAAACACTATTGAAATTGGAATTCATCCTTTTATAAAACGAAATTTATATGCCTTGTTTATAGCAACAAATGCGTCTCATAGATCTGCCTTTAATCCTGTAGAGAGACGCATGGCACCTCTGTCAAGACAATTATCTGATTTGGTTTTACCTTTTGATCATTTTGGATCTCATTTAGATAATCGTGGCAGAACAACAAATTTAGCTTTGGAATATGAAAATTTTAAGTTTGCAGTTGAGATTTTAAGTGAAGTATTTTAAAAAGTTGTTATTGACGGATTTGATACTTTTTCTGAATTTATTGAAGAAGAATATTCAGAAATCAAAAAGTCAAACATTATTCAAAAATCTCAAGGTTATATTTCTAATCATCTAAGGTCTACTCAGTACTTGACTTAAATTGTAAAATGTAAAAATAGTTCTTTTTTATGCATCTACACGAGGAAATTATATAAAAGTAATTAATAATCAGTTTGTACTTGCTTCTATTCCTCTCGGTTATTCTCCAAAGATAGTTCCAAAGTTTACATTTTGCGTCAAATGACATAGCGTATGACACACATTGGGCAACATTAAAAGATAAAATAGATGAACGAACTTGTAAGATATGCAGCATTTACTTTGCTTCACTGACATTGTTAAAACAACATCGAATTGTGCACTCCTTAAAAGAAAATCATGGTACAGCTGAATTGAAACCAAAAAGGATTCTTAAACGTCGTAATAAGGAAGTACTTGCAATCATTGAAGAGACAAAAGGTTTTGAAAATAACGAAGGGATAAATGAGAATAAAGTTCAAGATGTTCGGGTGGAAGCAACAGAAGAAGAATTGACATATTTTCCAATAATAAGCATCGAAAAGCACTTTGACTGCCCTTGGCAGAATGTATAATAAATTTATTAAAATATGATTTTTTATCTTTAATAAATCTTATAGGGTGTTTTATTTTCTTATTTTAATATTAGGTCACCAAGTTATGATTATAGCACTTTGCCAACCATTTTTATGATAATCTTTTTATGTTTAACCTATGATTTTTATATGGAAAAAATATTTGTTACGTTCCGTCTAGAGGTGGTGGGGTTCCAAGGTTTTGTTACAGTCTGTTACAGGAAAGGAATGGGTGTCTAAAATATGATTTTTTTGCGTTACGTATTATGCGAACAAACCCTAAATGATTTACTGGTAAAAAGAAGAAATCGGCTTGATATAACACAACGGGAAGACTTGAGACTGCAGCTAAACAAAATGGAACCTATTATAAAATTTCTGTACAGCAAGCATCAAGCACAGGGATCTCACAAAACTGAAATAATAAATTTACATCGAATTACATGTATTAAATTTATTTAGAATTTTAATTCAGTTTTTGAAATTTTCCTTGTTGTGTTTTGTTAACAATTTATGGTGAGTTCTCCTAGAACCTATCATGTACGTCTCTTAAGTGCACAAATCGATTTTTTATGTTAAAAATTATGCATGTTACATAGGAGGGTGTAATGACCCGATAATCCATATAAGACAAAAAAATCATTCAAAAACTGACTTTTGCTTAATCAAATTAAACAATTAAATAAGTGTGGAACAAATTCAAAATGTCGGTGAAAATAAATCTTTTAAAAACAACCGATTTTTAATCTTTCCATTCTATGTTTTTTGACTTTCACAAATTCATGCGGCGCCCGCGTAAGCGCAACGCTCCACGATATAACGAGCTGGTCGAATCCATTGCGCCATCGCCTCACACAAATCGGCAACGTACGGCAGATCCACACGACCACGTCAATGAAACCACTCGGTGTCGCGAGAGTAGATCGTGGAGATCGTCCACGGTTCCTAGTGGAATCCATCGCCCACGTTCGGCGGTGCAAAACGGAGGACCGGTCCCCACAGATCGCAATACCGACCGAAATCGATCCGTCGTCCGGTGGGCACTCGACATGCGGGGATCACGAGCGACAACGAAGCGGTCGGCTGTTTTTCCCCCCGGTGAATCTCCGCACAATTAAGAGGTGCTGGTCGCCGCCACTCTGCCCGGCAGCCGGCGCCTCAGGGGGATATAAAAATTTTAGAAAAGTTATGGCACAAAAAAGGTTGGGAAACACTGAATTAGAGCGATGTCAAACGATGAAAGATCTTCTGAGAGTTGTAATGACCCTTCATGTTGTAGCAATAAAAATTCAAATGAGAATTGTCTCAATTTTCTCAATACAAACAATCCGTTTGTTGTTGTTTTTTTTAATTTCATTAATTAAATTTAATTTCCCGTCTCTTGGTTTGTGTTTAAGAGAAATTCTCGGTCCGATTAAATTATACATTTCTCCGTGATTTTTCTTGGAAAGTATGCTTCGATAATGTAGTTTGTTTTAAAAGAACATAGAAAAAAATTGTATAATATTTACAATTGTAAAATTCTGAAAATTTTAATTATTCTTAGGAAAATAAAAACACTACAAAATCATTTCCGTTTTTTTATTTATAAAATTTGTTATCACAATATTTTTATTTTTCTGTGTAATTTTTTTCCTTATGAATAAGATTTCAACGTTGAAATTATTAAAATGTATAAAAATATTAATTATAGTTTATGGTTTAAGTCAAAATTTATGGTTGAGAAGTAAATTCCATTCGATTTATAGATACATATAAGTTTACGTATTAGTTAACACTTATTAATTATATTATTATTTAAGTTAATGTAAGTTATTGAAATTAAATTAAAAGATTGAATAATTCCATTATTTTCTCATTTTCTGATTCAGTTTATTCTGTAAATCCTAAGTATCAGACGACTTATAAAAAATTAATGTATATTTTAGTGACTGTAATCTACTATTAAAATAATTTTAATAAGTCTTAATATTGTTTATAGTTTTAGATTTACATTAAAATTTGAATGATGTTTCTAAAATAACTTTAAAATCCTACTGCAAAATTCCATGTCGTTGTATTTAAATCGAACAAAGAGAAATCCGACACTCGATTACCTTCTGCGTCAATTTTCACAGGATTCATAAAACCTAGAAGTAAAAAATATTTTAATTATTTTTTAATTGTTAAATCATAATTTAAGAATAATTAAAAAACTGTATCAATATATGTATCAACTGTATAATTAAAAATAAATTATGAAATCTAAGATTTCACATAACGAGACCAAAATGTAATAAATTAGAAAAAATAAGGAAGAATTTTTATTTATTAACTTGAATTAAAAATACTATCACTACTATTCAGCAAACCAATGTTTTTCAAAATGTGTGTAACAATATATAAATAAACAAGGTCTTTTTCAAATATTTTTTTCGAGACACTAAAAATGGATTTAATAAAAAGTATTTAAATAAAATGCTAAAAGGTACTGTTGAATCCATTTATTTAAAATCAAATAATACAACAAATATAACTTCGGGAAATGACATTGAAAATGACTATCAATCTAAACTTACCGTACTCAGAGAGAGCAAGAGTTCAAACGATTTTTAGAACATTGAACAACTATTGGCTTAAAATTGAGAGTAATCTTTGCAACTAATAAATGCCGGAACTATTTTTCCAACAAATCAAAAACTCCTTTGTGTATTAAGGCAAATCTAGTTTATCAATTCAAATGTCCCAATTGCGAAGCCTTGCACATTGGAGACACAAGTCGTCATCTCCGCACTAGAATTACTGAACATATTCAATCGAGTAGAAATAGTTCGATATTGAGCCATATTAAAAGATGTAAAGGTAATCTTATAGGTTACAATAAAGATTTTAAAATGATTTTAAATAATTTTGACACAAATTATGAAAGGATTATTGCCGAAGCATTATTAATAAAGCATCATAAACCATGCTNAAACGTGCAAGGTGATTCATCTAATCATATTAAAGTTTTTTAAATATCATTAAAATACTTTTTTTTAAATAGGAAAAAAAGCATGTTTTGAGATGTATGATGTAGTTTTTCAACTATTTAAATAGTAATTGAAAAGTTCAATGAGGCGATTGCTCCAGACACCGACGTGAGGCGTCGAGCGGCGACCGCGGTAAGATGAGACGATGACCCCGTTGTTGAGACGACATTGGCGGAAGCACGCCTCGAGCGCGGAACTTCCGTCTGTTCCCACATTGATGCGAGTAGATAGTCCAGCTCTCTGTGTCCGTCGGAGAACGGGCAACTATCCTCTCGCTCGGCAACACGTTCCTGAATATAAAAGGAAAAAAACGACGAGGCGAATCGTTCAACCAACCGAGTTGGGATGGCGGATTTTCGAACAGAGGGGCGGCCATCACGCCCAAACGGCCGATCGTATCTGGTTTTCCGTTCTTCTAGATATTCGATTTGGTCTTACTTCATGCATAAAATGACTTTCGTTTCTCGCCCGATCGGCTCGCTGTTGTCGGATTTGACGGTGGACGAACCGCCCGCGGATGATTCCCACAGATGCCGCCCGCCGTCGTCGCCATTGGAAATCACTTGAACTTTGTCGGCTACCAGATACGGTGGATAGAAATCGACACCGAATTGACCGATCATTGAGATGTCGGCCCCGGCTTGCGGCGCCTCCATAACTGCTATGGTTCCAGATCTAGTGATCGTTCCAAGATTGTAGATGAGCTCGGCTTTCGTCATGCCGATTCCTGTGTCAATGAGAGTGAGAGTGTCAGCATCTTGGTCCGGGATGATTTTGATCATTGGTTCTTTGGCGGTGACGGGCACGGATGGATCCGTCAAGCTTTTGTAACGGATTTCGTCAAGCGCATTGCTGGAATTGGAGATCGATTCCCGAAGAAAAATCTCTTTGTTAGAGTAGAACGTGTTGATGATTAGACTCATCAACTGGGCGATTTCGGACATAAAGGCGAATGTCTCGGTTTCACAGTCGGATATGATTAGAGTTTATTTTTTTTTTGATTATGTAGTTCGAGTTTTGTAAATATTGAGGTTATTTAAACAAGTGTATTTTTTGATATAATTTGCTAATTTTTTTTGCTCGAATCTTTATTTTTACATTTCGATCACTACGTTCACAATTTTATTTTTTAATCGTTTTTTTTTGTTATTTAAAAAAAATTATTTTGATTTGATTTTTTTTAATTCACTACAGTAATTAATCACTTTATTTCATTGCACTGAATATGCCGAAATGGTGAAATGCGTATGTATTGTCAATAAATTTAATATTCAAAAATTGCCTTTGTTTGCATTAACGCTTTAAATTGCTTGTTTGCTTAAATTGTTATAATTTTATTGCAATATTTATAAAAAAATCTTAATTATTGATATTTTGCTTTAATTATTCTTCTAGCAAATTAAATTTTTATATTCCATTTTTTTATGAATTTCCATAATCATTTTTGTACCATATAAAAAGTTATTAGTCGTATATTTAGAGTATAAATGAACTACATTCTAGACTGTAGTTGATTTTATTATCTTGGTCTGGAGATTAATTTTCTATTTGCTTCGAATTATATGGTTCTGTTGCAAATGTTAATGCAGTAGTTTCATTTTGTTCAGAAAAAAACATATTTTCTATATTTTTATGATCAAAACAATTTTAATTGTCTTTAATGCAATTCTCAAGAAGACATTCATAAGTTGTTTTTGTTCTGGATTGGTAAAGTAATAATGATTTTAAAGCTTCACATTATCTGAACAAATATTCATTAAATTAAAAATCAAATATTTAATTTATATTTTTACGAATTTAATCTTATTACTTAAGTATATTAACTTTATATAATTTTCTGAAATTTATTCTTGAAATCAGATTTCACTTTAATTTTCCAAAGTGGATTGAAATATTATTTTTTATCAAATCCTCTGTAAAATCTTTTAACATTAAATCCCTAAACATTTAATATCTTAGTAACTTCTTGAGCTCAACTCTGCTATCAACATTTATTGTGATCGTTCGGTCAAATTTCATCAGATTTCCAGCAATGAAAACAGTGGACATGCATGTAATCATTTAGAGCTGTAACTCATGACCATAGACGAAAAGGGACCGATAAATTTAGCTTGATTCAGGTGTAAATCTTACCCCTGCTGTGAGGTATTTCCATGTCTGTTTCCTGAATTAAAATTCTTGAATGTCCATATCCTTTACAAGACATATATCTTAACCAGTTTCTGCATTTATTTGCAAAGTGGTACATTAATTCATATTTCTTTGACGGCAGTGGAGAGCTATTATGGCGATTCTCTTCAATCATTTTCGCCTCACCGTCGTATGACTTTTTTGGCTTTTTAGGGCTCTACCCTTGCCATTGTTATTACCACCACCTCATCTTGTGATGTTGATTTAGGATGCGACCATCGAGATTTCATCCCCAGTCTTCCTTTCAATTTTTAGCGATTTTGAGGCCGGTTTCAGCAACTCCGGAAGTGACACTGCTTCACTTTTTTAATTTTCTGTTTATATATATCGGTGGTGCATGATAAAATACGTTGACGGTTAAAATTTCCACACTTTTCACTAATCCGTATATGTTGGCCCATTACTTATCTACGGTTTTGTTTTCTCTCTATTTGCGATCCATTAATTTTTCGTAAGCGTCGAATTCATCTGCATCCAAAACCTTATATAAAATTTTAATTACCTTTTTCGTTTCTCATATAAATTCTCCTGTATTTTGAAGACAGCTCCTTCTTTAAAGGGTGACAGGATTTTGTCCAAATCCTTTAAATCTTGAAGTTCTTGTGTACTGACTACGATCTCAAAAAATATGGTATTGGAGATACCGTTATAAGAATAATATACAAAACACTTCATAGAATACACGTCATGCGAAAAGGTTTATCGAACGTTACCAACTTCTTTTCATAGATATACGGTTCCAAAACTTTGAAAATAGAATATAGAGCATTTCATATTATTTTGTTATTTTTGTTGTCAATAATACCTTTGAATTCATAAAGTAATTAAGACAGTGGTTTCCAACCTGTGGGGCGAGAGTGGGACGCATTTCCCAGGAGGAGCGAGAATGTTGCGAGGGGGGAATGCAGCTGTTTCCAAAATTTCATTTTCGAATACAAACCAAAAAAAATTGAATAGGTGTCACAAAAAATGAATCAACATTTTGTTTTTTAAAGATGGGTCCACCAATTTTTTTAAAAGGGGGGCGCCGGTACAAAAAGGTTGGAAACCACTGAATTAAGACCTTCAAAGTATCCCTCTTTCAATTAAATGTCATATTAACTGATTATCGATGTTCTGTACCATATTCTAAACAAGACTTGGTGTATCTGGTTGCATTTATTCGGAGTTTCCAACTTAATATTTCAACTTTAAATTTCAACAAAATTAGTTCAGAACCATCAAAAATAAAAATAAATTAAATTAAATTAAAACTGGGATCAAAATAAGCGGGGTCAAAGCAATACGTCTCCCAATTATTTTATAATTCAGTATTACGAAGAATTGAAAAATAAGGAATACGAATCTGGAAGAGTTGCTGCCATATTTAGAAGATTCCAAAGCTGTGTATATCATCAAGGGTTGATCCAATTTTTTAACTTCCTTCTAGAGATGATCTTGCTCATACAATCAGAGCTATAATAATCAGATTAGCAATATCGGAAGAAATCTCATCTAATATAGATGAAACTAAAAATGAAATTTGCTTGGAAGTGGAATATAGAGATGAGCCTGCTGAAAAAAGATCGAAGTCAAGAGTTCAGGAACTGAAAAAATAAATCAAAAATCACCTCGATCGTCCATATCAAGCATTAGTAATTTAAGCATAATTAAAAGGAAATTGCACTATTTGAGCGTTTGAAAGTGCGTACGAATTTATTCAACAAAATTTTCTATTCCTTCTTAAGTATTCCTCCGAGTTCAATTGGGGCTGAGAGAAGTTTTAGTGCAGCTGGATTCTTTGTTACTCAACTACGTACTTCCATAAAAGGCAGTACAATTAATAATTTGTGCTTTTTGCGATTATATTTATTAAATAAGCAAAAGCAAAATTAAATTCTTTTAGTTAGTTATTGTTCCGCCCGAAACTCAGGTTACCCTGAGAATCGGACGGAGGCAACAGGATTGCGTAGTGGTTTCTTTTGATTATGCTGGACCCTATGAATCATCATAATATTGAGACTTAATCTCCAATTGATCACTACATCGAGTTCAACGGCATTGAAATCGAGGAGCTCATCTTTAGTTAATACGATTTTTGGACTCGGTTCAAAGTGCTCGGACAACGCAAAGATCGCCACCGAGTCGTGCTCGCGCATCGCGCAGAAATCGCACTGTTTGAGAGATTTAATCAAAACGGAAATTGTCTCTATATATACGATGGACCGACCATGCGACTGAGTTTGTGATAAATCTCTCCGAGAGAAGCGATTGCAGCCAATCTCGTAGGGAGATAACTCGGACTGTCGTCCTTCGACTTGACATAATCATTGTAAGTGTTGATGGCAAGATGCAAGGAGTACATATCGCCTACGTTGAACAGAGTGCGATATACCGGGCTATTAATATTCTCGTGGTGGGCCCGGGAGACTTTTCGAGTTGATTTAACAATATATTTAGAATATGTTCTTCTTTTTCTTTTATATTAGCTTTATTGACGACATGTAATACTTTGTTCAAAAATCTCAACCATTCATAGATAAAACTGACCGTTTATCGTTTGGTAATTTCACCAATGCACTCACATTTAAAATTAAACTGTGCTAATTCCATTCAAATTTGGCTATAAGTGGTAATTTGGATTTGTAATTTTAGATGAATTGAACAAATGAAAATTAAGATGTTCACGAAATTGAAATTCTCTGAGTCATTTTATTAAAACATTGATGTATTAAAACACACATACAATTATTTATTATTTACAATTTTTTGATTTAATAATCACAGTAAAACAAATTTTTCAATTCCTTCCACAAAAAATTTTCAATGTTCAACAAACTCATTTTGCAAAAAATAATTAATAATATTTTTACATTCACACAAATTTTTTACCATAAAAATAACATAAAACAATTTTTTACATCGATATAATCATTATAATAAAATTTCGACGAAATGATTGAAGATGGAAAATTGTCGGGTTTCATTTTTTTTCTTTTCGATGATATAAATAATGATAATAATAAATTTAAAAATGTAGTAATTTTAATATTGAATGCTGAACAGTTATCTTTATTTTAATTTGAACTATTTTTACTTATTTTTTTATAATTTTATTATTGTTTAATAATCAATAGTGCTTGTACTAGTACCTGAATGAAGCTGAACATTATTATTAAATGAATTTATTATATTTATTACATATATGTATTACAATACCAATGAACTAAAATATTTCACATTAGATTATTAAATGTTCTTATTCTTATGGTTAAATGAAGCAATATTTGAAAAAATTTTTATTGGAGCAAAAATTTAATCGATTTTTCTGTCTAAGAAATTATCAATTAATTGTTAATCGAAAATTGATCAAACTAATTGAGGGGCTGGATGCCGGACTGAGTGCGGCCACCAGGACCTCGTGACTGTGCGAGAACAGGCAGACCAAGGATGTCGCCAACGCATCTTGCCGTTGCTCATGAACCGGCTCGACCTAGTGTTGCCTGTCGGCATGCTTTTTGGCATCGGCTTTTTGTCCCATCCACGAGGAATCCCCGTGCAGTGTAGCCAACAGCATGGCGATCGGTGTTTGATGATGTCCGATTCGGTTTAGTTATCAGTTTGCCGATTTCCGCAAAAATAGCAAAGAAATTAAATACAATTAATTATTTAGTTTCCTAACAACTATTTTTTTTTAATTTCTAACTTAATTAATTTTCTTATTTAATTCGTATTATAACTTTATTATTAATTTAATTTACTTAAACTTAATTAATTTATTTTCTTTTAATTATTTTAATTATTCATTTAAATGGCAAAACATTCGCTAAAATCAAAATTCCACTCGAAGAACCATTAACGATTAATCGAACATGTCCTAATCTTTAAATAATGATCAAATAATTCAAATTTGTGATAAAAATTCTAAAACTAAATGAATTAAAATGTGAAGCAAGGTTTAAATAAATCAATTTCATTATGAAAATTATTCCACATCATAATAAAAACTCATAAAACACAGGGCTATAATGTATATTTTGTATAGCATTAAGTATAATTAATAATATACTTTTAATCAAAAATTGAAAAATTACCACTAAAAGTTCTGTTCCACATATAATTAGTAATATGACTTATTGTGTCATTATTGGTGAACATATCACTAAGACCATGAGCATACAGTATAATTGACTCGAAAAAGGACGTGGTTACGTAATTGAGCTAAAACAATTAATTCAATTAATTTTTATTATCTTACTTTTCTATGTCTCTTTATTAAATCAATTGATAATCTTTTTTTTTTAAATAATCTTAATAATAATTGAAATTAACAATACAAAATAAGAAAAAACTAAAACCCCTTTCAAAATTTTTGTTATGATAATAGTAAAGATAATAATATTAATATGGTGATAAAAAACAAAATAAATATTATTTTAAATAACGCAATCTGTTCAACATTAATCTTTATATATATATATATATATACTAAGGTGAACCCGTTTCGCCAGGTCTGGCGACTTTTTTTGTTAACTAAATCCATTATTATTAATATTTACATGATTATTTTAAAATTTTAAAATCAATGTATCCCGAGGCAGATCCGAAATGATGATATTTCAATGTCGGGGCATTATGGAAAGAATACCTCAAATCTGCTTCAGAATATTCCTATATCGGGGCAGTATGGTATTGCATCTGAGATTGCGACCGATTTTCCCCCGAATCCGTACTTCGGGGGAGATCCGAAATACTGACTTAAATGTGTTTGGGCACTAAGGAAATTATTTAATAAAAATAATTAAATTTGTTTTACTGAACACCAAGAACTTCACACACACAGAATGACAAACAGAAGAACAGACAGAAATCATAATTCTATTATAAAGATAATTTGTAAATTTTTTTAAATTTTTAAAAATAAAAAAGGGGTAATTTCTATATTTATATATATCGTTAATTTTGAGAATTTGTGTTTTTGTAAAAAAGTATTTTTTTTATTTGTAAAAAAGTATTTTTTTTATTTGTAAAAAAATAATAATGTTTGGTATCTGGAAAATTACAAGAAAAAATGTTGTTTTGTTTAAATCAGTGTTTAAATCGGTTGTTTTGTTGAAAATTTTAAATTTTGTAAATTTTAAATCAATAAAATTTTAGTATAGGTTTAGTTTTCTGCTAAACAATTAAGTGGAGTTTGAATTTTCAAATCGCGATTGATTCTCTTGAGTCGATGTTAGATTTGAAATCGACAATTTGGTTGTTCCTTAAGACTCAATATTTTGCGTCAGCTTTTGTTACGATTTATTTGATCTTTGTGCTGAAATGACCGAAATTAATGGCCAATCGATCAGCGTTTAATTTAAAATTCGTTATAATATCGTACGATTTAATGTTGATTGTTTGGTCCGCGTATATACTGAGCGACAAAATTTTTTAATTACTTGCATCACTCTCGAAAGAAAGACTCCTTTGGGATGGACGTACATCGAGAAAGTGTCTTCTGACCATGGAAATTCGAAAAACGCTGGAGAAAACACTTTGACCTTTTACGTTAAAAATTTCGAGGAAGAGATAAAGCAATCGTCGATCAAAAGAATGGGGTTCTGTGACAGCAAAGACTTAACGAAAGCTTTGTTTAAGAAAAAAATGGTCAAAATTGGAATGAACCAATCGACGATTGACAGTTTGAAAGTTTAAGAAAATCCCTGTAAGATGCAAGAGTCTGTGAAAAATTCGGAAAATATTTGGTGATGGAGTTGTACGATTACCTTGATAAAGTTTGTCCCGATACGTTCATGAAAAAGAGTGGCATCCTTACTTGCTTGAAATTATTTGACTCTATTATAGAGATGATACCTGAAGAATCGGTATCGGTTTCTGATGTTAAATTCTATAAAATAGTTGTGTCCGAATATAAAAAAATGAGTTGAACCTGATGAAAGGTAGTGATGCTGAAGATTTTAAAAATCCGTCGATGTTTTAACCAGACGTGAGAGAGCTTTGGGGTTCGGTAAACTAAAAGTGATCACTAAGGATTTGTTGAGTCTTCTTTCCTAATTGAGTAATTTTATGAACCCATGTGACATTTTGGTTCTTGTTGGTTGTCATTTATAATTTATGTTTTATTCTATTTTATTTCATTGACAATATTTAAATACATTATTTTCCGGTAGATAACGCGCACCTATTGTATAAAGCGCAGCTCTTACTTTTTGGCATCCCTTTTTATGTATGTACAACGTGCATAGCAGTCTTGGTGGTATACCTAAGAGGTATAGATCATTATCACCAGTACAGGATTCACAGTTCATATTTTGACAAAATTTAACATTTTTGTATAGATAACGGTGCGCGTTATCTACCGAAAAATACGGTATTTAGTAATTTTAGTTAATTTTACTTAATTTAATATTTATTATTTTTTTGATTTATTTCTATTTGAATTTCTATAAAATTTTTACATAAAAATAATTTTAATTTAATTTAAAATGTCATTAATTAATGGTGGTGTGAGAGCGGGCTAGGCGTGGCAGTCGCGCGATGGTGAAGATTGTTGGATGGTCGTGGGGAAAAATCTATCTGCATCTCACCCGAAATCGGAACCAATCCATTGACGAACATCAACAACTCCCCATTCGGGTCGCATTCAATCATCATCATGCTGGTCGCGTCGTCCAGCAGTCTTTGACAAGTAAACTCGGTCCGACATCTCTGAGCAGTCACGGAACTCACCGAATAGATGCATGTCATCTAGATGTGCGAGCCAACATCATCCGATAATTCATCGTCATTAAAAATAATGCGATCTAAATTTGATCCTGGAACTCTCATCATGAATAATTTTAATGCTTGAATAAGTCCCAGATTCGCGATCTTTCCTAATATTTAGACTCGAAACATGCCTCACACATAAATATTTGTTTTTTGAGAGATAGACCTCTAGGGTATCAAACAGTGGAATTGTTCGCATAATCGTTTGATTATTGATGAATTTGTTCATATTCGATATGGCTCTCGAATTGAAATTTCTATTGTTTCCTTTTTTCTTTCAAAACTTTGCCCAACTTGTCTTTTTTATCAATCACAGACACAAACTGAGAAAGCAAATTCCAAAAAATCGATTTATTATTATTCCACAATTTTTTTCACTCTACAAACGTTTTTTCTTTTATTTCGAAACAGCTCTTTTCAAAAAAATTGATTTATTAAAAAAGTGACAACTTTTTTCATCAAAACAAAAAATTGATCATAATTTTTTTATTCAATCTAGACTTATTTCAACACAAAAATGCCATAAAAATGTCTGGCCACATACCCACATCACTTAATTCAAACTTCGAACAAATCCAAATTGCCAAAAAATTACAAAAAAACTGACCAATCACAAGACCGAAAAAATATACCACGATGTGGTATTTAATTCCAATGTTGGAATTTTTAAAACGTTATTTGGCGACATTCGCCATTTTTTTAATTCTCTTTTTTTATTTATTTTTTACAAATATTTAATTTAATTTTTTTATTATTTTTTTCTTTTTTAAAGCAAAATCTGCCTCATATTTAATATAAATTATTAATCGAATCATGTTCAAAATGAGTCATTTTTTGTTCGTTCTCTTTGTTGTTCAAGGCTAAGTTTGATAATGTCATTCGTCCATTTATGTTTGACAATAGTACAGATGTTGAGATTGCAGTGGGTACTCGACATAGGCGGATATGATAACAGACTGGAAGCGTTTTCACTCTGAATTGGATTTATTAATTTGAAGAAATATTCTGAGTTGTCGATCAGAAACAAATGACATTTCAGAGTATTGTCTTTCGATAGGACAACATAAGCATGGTGAATTAATAGTTCTTCAACAGGTGAATGGATTGTGATGAGATTAACACACATTCTGAAAATCGACACCTTCGGAAGTTGATAGGTGATTTTTTAATTGCTCGGAATTGTATTCGTGGAATTTATGTTCATTATAAAAACTGATTTTTAAATTGTTTATACTGCTGAAATATATTTTCCATGGTTTGCTTTGTATTTTTTCTGAGATACTCTTGTTTTCTCATTTTTACAAGATGAAAGCCAAAATTTTTTATATTTTCAATTACATTGGTTTTATTAGATTTTTACTTTCAACAACTTCAGTGGGCAGATTTTTATTAGAACGTTTCCTCATTATCGATGTATGTTTGATCTACGCTTTTTTTACTAATTGGAAAATAGTTATAAGAATGTCATTATCGAAGTTTAATTTAGGATAGCCCATTTGAATATTTTTAATGAAATCGTCTGTGATAATGTGTTTGATATATTCTTTGAATGGATATCAGATTTCTAGAAAACAAAAGCTGTAACAATGGTGTGACATTGAGTCGTTTCTTCAATTTGAATTCGGATCACTGTCACTTGACCTGAAATCATGCGTTTCATCTTCTTAGGTTTCTTCAAATTGACAGGACTTGCTGGTCTCTTGTAATTACTGTCGTTGGATGGTTTTATATCATTCTTCGATTCGAAACATTTACTTTTCCCAAAATTCTTCGATCTATCGTTTTCAATTTTACTGTCATTTTAATTAAATACGTTGTTTTGACTGTCAGCAATAATCGCGACGGGAAATGTTCAAGGATCAGGTCTGAAGCGATAGACCAATATCGTTCGTCCTTTGTTTTCCAAAAGCGACGTTTGACTTCATTTGTCGTCTGAATAGCTGTTGGTTTGACCCCCCCCCTTTTAAAATCAAACAATTATTAAATTATATTATTCTACAAATATAGTACATAGAAAATTTATCTTTTTTAAAAGTTGAAATGATGTATATAGATACAGTAATTTTCATGTGTAACGTATGTAATCAGTTCGTCCCTGCATGTAAGAGAAATTTCCAGACTCCCAGTGCATTCTCTTACATTCGAGTTCCACTGTATTTAGAAATTAGAATCCATGACACTGCTAGGAAATAAGCAACACAGGTATTTTTAGTTGCGATAATGATTTTGTGAGAATTTTACTATCACAAACATTGATAAATTTATGAAGTACGTAATTATGTACTAAAAGGATTGTTATAATTAAAATAAGCTACCTAATTGTTTTTTTATTATTTTAAACAAAGTCCTCAAACAATATTTTTATATCTATTTATTTTTTTAGTGATTTCTTATAACTTACATGTCTTTATGGCAAAAAATACCGTAATTATCATTTATTAGATTAAACAAATTTGACTTCTACAAAAAAATTTTAACTTCATTGACTTATTAAAGAAACTTTTAATTTTATTGACTTAAAAACATTTCAAATAAGGCTTATAAATTCATTATAAGTGCATTTTAAGTTTTTCAGATTAATCTATTTTTAATTTTAACTTTAAGTAAACAAAATTTATTTTAATTGAATATTTTCAATTTTTCAAAACTTCTTATGCTATTACAGATTTACTAGTTACTTTTAAAAAGAATCGATTGATCGTCGCACAGTCTATTACTAGTTTAAGACGTTTCAAGGAGGTCAATTTTATTTCAACATAACCCAAGGAGTGGTAGATTCTTACTAGTGGACCTTTTTTTGCACTTATATCCAAGCTAATCCAAAAAATAAATCACGTGAGTAGACTGATAAGTTTAGAATCAGCCATAAATACATTTTACTCAACTTGGAGTAAAGTGGTAAAGTCTAAAAATAGCAACGAGCTGGAGACTTAATTATACGAACACGGCCAAAATTTACTGCCATATTTCTTTCTAACAATCCCCATGTCAGACATCTAACCCTCTAACAACTTCTGAATCTGGATTGGAAAATTCTCTCTCTTATCTTCATTACCCAGCCTACCTAAAGTATATAGATCACCATTGATTTCAGATACTACAGAAATTCGAGAATGACAAAACTTTCAAAATTTGGTGATTAATGAAAAATTGCAGTTAGAGATTTTTTGAAAACAAAGCATTTGGATTTTACAAAGATATTCATGACCTATCCAGTTGTCGGAAGAAGATGTTACCCGACAAAAAATTTAAGCTTGCAGGAAGGTATGCATCTATGAACTATATATATTTTCTATGTTTTTATGATTTAGTAATTATAATAGTTTATAGAAATTGAAAATCTGAGGAATTTAAAAACCAGAAGACTTTAGAAGTTCCTGATGGAGGTTGTCATTCAGAAAATTAAGCATCTACGAGTCGTGCATACAGATTTACTTTAGATCAATGATGACAAACCTTTTTAGGCCGGTGTGTTAAAGTTTCAAAAATCGAAGCAAACTTTTGTGGTGTGTCACATATCACAAAAGTAAAAACTAAAGAATAAAACACATTATATTTTTAAATACTTTATTTATTTATTACCATTTAAAATACAAAAACAAAATTTTAAAACCAATAATTTAAATTTAGAATCTACATTTCTGGTTTCATAATTTTATTACTTATTATTATTAACATAAGTGTTAATGGCCCAATGTTACTTTGTGGGAACTATTAAATGACATTTTTAAATTAGTCATTAAAATTTCAATTAATGATGAACTAATTTATGTTTTAACTGTTCATCCAGAGCGACCTACGTTACCTTGAACACTACTGGTCATTGCATTCAGCCTAACCACAAAATAATCCTAAATGTTCTCTTTATACCAGATAAATAAAGGAATGTTGTATTTGGAACATGACTTTTTTCACTAATAAAACATTGTTTTGTTTCAAATTAAATAATATATTTTGAGTAATTCGAATTACGATTGATGGAACAATTTTAAATAAATTAATTTTTAAAAATGTCATTTGGGGATTTCAAGAAAGTGATCGTTGGCCGAAATAATATTTTTAATAACCAACTCTGGCAAAGAAATGTATTTTTGTATTATGAAATTTCTTATCTTTAAAGATACGTTTCACTAAAAATGAGCTCACGTATCGACACTTAAACATGTTTCATAGGTTTGCCATCACTGATCTAGATTGATGAATCCATTATTAAAATTTACTACAGTAATGGTCGAATGTTCGTCTGGTATCATAAATGAGAGTTTTTTTTGCATGCATGTAGTGAATTGACACTTGGAATTGTGTTGTTGTTTGGTAAAATGTATTTTAGAAAACCTGATAAATTAAAAAAATTAAAACTATCTCCTTGTAGAATTTGATATTCTAAAGGCGAAAGGCTCAGTTGTGAAAACTTTATATTTCAACAAGAAAGTGCTCCTATTCATACTGCGAAACTGATCAAAAATTATGTAAATTATTATTAAACAACATCAAATTTATTGAACTGATAGATTACCTTAGCATCAGAGAGAAAGCCAAGAAATTTTAAAGACCTAAACCATACTGTTGATAAAGAATGACTCAAATTCTCTTCAATTTATTTTCTTAAGACTTCTTGGCTACTCGATCTCTTTGCAGAGGGGATCGATTTGAATAGCGAATTAAATGTTTTATTACTTTTGTACCAATATGTTTATAAATTAAAGTATGTATTTTCTTTGCCACTAATAACCAATCTATAAATTATTATAATAAAGGCTAATATTTTTATAAATACTGAGATGTGTACATTTGTTATTATTAGACAATAATTTAAATAGATAAGACTGTGTTACTTTGGCATAAAAGGTGAAATTACTGAGCTTCTCAATGCCTTTGAACTACTCTGTGTGTTATAAACACTAGTTGCGTAAATGAAAAATACCCAACACATTTTATTTTAGAGTTTATTATTTTTCTTGAAAAATCTGTATTGACTTAACTATTACATTCAAAAAATTAAAACATATTTTGCTAAGTTTCTAGAATATTCTAGGATATTATTATATTATTTCGACAGGACTATAAATACATTTTCAATATTTATTCTTCTTTAATAATAAATTGGACATGAAAATTTTTTATTAATCAGATTTAAAAGAAAACAGTATATACTTAGAAATTAAAGGAAAAAATTGAAATATACCCGGAAGCAATTTTATAGCTTAATTTTCCACTTCCGTTAGAATTAATACATAAGTAAATATAATTTATGATACTGGGTATTAAAATAAGGAAATTTATCTTCTTTTTAAGAGAAAACTAATCAAATGTATTCTTTTTTTAATTCTCTCTAGTTAAAAGTAACATGTATTTTGATTACTCAAATTCTGTCCTTGAACATACCAGTTGTTTCAAAACACATATTGGTTCCCAAATAGCACCAACGTTTGTATCAATGAAGTCTCTTGATGATAAAATCGGTACCTTATCTTGGGAAAAATCTGACCTTTACAAGAAATATGTAGATGGGTGAAATTATATATTTCTTTAATGTAATTTTTAATGTGATAAATGAAATTTCTGGCTCTGAATTTTTTGGCAGTCTTTCATGAATCTTCTGTAATATTTGCAAATTACCAAAAAACTTCAGACACATCTATATCTTGGGAACGTTCTGATAGCGTCTATTTTATTGAGGTTTGTATGTACTCTATATTTACTAATTATTTGACCTCGGAATTCAAACTCTTCTTAGAAATTAGCACTTCTCAGAGTTCAAAAATTTATAATAAGAAAGTTTACAATTATTTGAAACATAAGATATATGCGGAAATATTGAATTTTATTGGAGATTTTAAATATACCTATGGTCTATCAATAATGAAATTTTGATTACACATTTTTAATTAAACTGGCAACAATTGATACAGCGCCAAAATGGTCGCGCCAAAACGGCTTCACACCAAAACGACCTCGCGCCAAAACGGCTTCGCGCCAAAACGACCTGCGCTAAAACGGCCGCGCCAAAACGGCGGCTCCAAAATATCACGTACCGACCTAATATTACACTGCTTGTAAAATTACATTAGTTAATGATTTAAATTTGTTGTGAAGAAAATGACCAATGAATTTTTAGAAAACAAAAAAAGGACCATAGCACATACGTGAAAATTTATTATTAATAAAACATTAAAAAAGAAATATAAAAAGGGAACATGTGTTATGGGAGGATTTCTGATCTCTTAAATTTTTGAATGAAAGATTAAAAAACATTTATAAATTAATAGTTAATTATAAATGTAGAAAATAAAAATTTATTGTTAAATAAGTAAATACGACAAAATGCGGTATAAAGTCTCAATATTAATAATACAGTGCGTTCAAAAAGTAACTGTGCACCTGCAATTTCAAAACAAGAACGATATCCTGTGTTCTAAAAATCAATAACAAAATATTTTGAATAGTCAATTTTATGTGAAGA
>MQRK01195563.1:22266-39060 GCA_001938485.1 Girardia tigrina | reverse complement strand
TTAAATGATTTTATTAATTTTTTTTGTAAATTTGTAAATAATTAAGTTGGATTAATATTTTTAAATGATTAATATTAATTTTATTTTAACCAATAACGTTTGTAGTGAATATTTTAAATAAAATATATAGTTTCAAGTTAGTTCAGATTTTGGATAAGTATTGATTTTTTGGAAAAGTATTGATTGATGAATTTAAGGGAAAGTAATATTATGGATTGTCATGGAGATGATCCAAATTGTGAATGTAATAAATGTTCTACTATATGTGTGAGTTCTCTTAGCATGATGAAAGTCACTAATATGTAGGGGTGACGTAAAATATTATTAGATTTTGGAATAAATTATTAAGTAATATATTTTTAACCAAATTCATTTTAAAGATATATTATTTAAAATCATCTGAAGCATGTTTCCTACACCTTTGGATATCGTCAATTAATTTTTAAAAATAACCTGAAAGATCTTTTCAAACGTTATTTAAACAAACTAACAATAAAAATATATATAATTATAAATAAATTATTTAATAAATCAAAATTTATTCACGAAATCTTGATTCTGAATCGATTTCATTGCTGAAAATTGCAATCAATTGAAAGTCGAACTCTAGAAATTTGCAGTTTAATTGATTGTGTAACTTCGTTTCAAATAGAACTTCGATCTATAAAAAATGACATAATTCCATCCCAGGAAATTTTCAGTCTTTCTTTATGGTCTCTGCGGTTTTCCACCGCTGAATCAATGAAAATGAAAGAATGGTTTTTAATAAAATATTTTCTTTATTTTATTTTTTCTGAATTTAATTTTAAACTGTAACAAATATACAGCAAAGATATCATCCTTGGTTGATTTACTCAAATGGTATTCATATAGTATTCATTATTTACATACACTGTATATACAATAGAATAACTGTAAAAATATTTTAGACAAATAAGAAATAAAGTATCAACAGTTTTCATTAAACTGAAGATATTTTTTTTGCTTTTAAATCGAATAAGGCATGAAGTCGCGTTTCTCGTTCAATCAATATTTGTGGCCCTTACGAGGACCGTTTTTCTTTCTCTTTCATTTTTCTTTCCGTTTCCTGTCGATTTTCTTGTAATAGCTGGAGTTAGATTATCCTTTATTATCGATCCAAATACGAGATTAGTGACGCGAAAGATATATTCTTCACAAATTTCTTCACTCAGATTCTTCAAATCTTTGTCAATCTTTTGCTGGAAATCAGCACGAGGCGACTTTATCTCGACATTATCAAATTTCAAAAACCATGAATAATTTTGATCAATAATTTTTATTTAAAAAACTATGTGGTGATTTCGCTTTTTAACATTTCATTTAAATAATTGTTGTTTAAACAGTTTAAACAGACTAAACTTTTTTCAAAATAATTAACACACATTTTTAAATTGTTAATAGTTTAATTAATAGTCTCTTTTTTAACAGTTCTTTGATAATTAATACAAATTTTATCAAAGGTCATCATAAAAACGGATTTTTAATTTACATATTAAATATTAATTTTGCTTATTTAATTTTTTTTGCTTATTACTCATTTTAAAATTTTTACTAAAAAACATAATAAATAATTAATTTAATTAACGGCAGATATGCCTCAGATTCGGTCAATCATCCAAAATTTTCTCCAAAGCATTTTGTGTCTACAAAAGAGATTTTTAAATTTAATGGCACAAATGGAACGATTCATTCATTAGAGATACTTTATCTCATCTTCAAACCTGCATGAGAGAAAAAACTGTCTGATTCGAACTGTCAGAGTAGAAAATACAGACATTTTCAATGTGTGATAACAGAGAATCAATTAATATGAATGTTAATGATTTCTCTTCGAAAATAATTGTAATAGAAATACTTTAATTAATATGAATCTTAATGATTTCTATTCGAAAATAATTGTAATAGAAATTTTTGATTAGTGCTGTATAGATTGTAAAATTAATTGTAATCTATGAATAAATTATACAGATCCAGAATTTCTTTTCATTTTATATAAAGTTTAAGAACCTTTCCTATATATTTCTACATCGCTAATTCAAAATCTGAAATCCGGTTTTTGGTACATCCTGAAGTTTACAAGTAATTTCAATTATTTTTGTAAAAGTTAATAGCATGATTTTTTTTAATTTTTAAATTTTATTTTTGGATCGAAAAATGATTTCTTTAAAGTAGGCGTAAATGTAAGAATAGTCTTGATATCTTTTGTCATATGTATGACAGTTGTACACTTTAAAGTCAAAAGTTTTATATTTTATTCTTGTAACACATGCATATATTCAAGTTTCACTTGGCGATTTTGACAAGAATTGAAGAAATACTTCAAAACTTGGCAAAAAGATAACATAATCAAATACCTTTTGGTATTATCATTGTTTGGTAACAACCCAAGGACCATAGCAGTGAATTTCACTTCTGCTTAGTCTATTCAAGGAAGCCGGTAAGAAAAACGGTTTATGATCGCATATCCTTATATTCCTCCAGTACTTCGATCTATCCACTACTCTAAAACTTTTCAAGTTTCAGTTTTAAAAAGTTTTATTGGTAGGAAAAATGACTTTAAAAAATCGTATTTGGTGACTGATGTCGTTTGAATAAATGTTGATAAAAAATGTATGTAAAAAGGTTTAAAAATAATAATGACTAAAAAAATGTCAGCTTCAAATATTAAATTAAAAGAAATGTTAGTAAAACTAAAACAATAATTACTTAAAAACTAATAATTTTTAAATACAAAAAACCTTACTTCAAGTTACCTCTATAAGCACATGTACATAATAAAAATACAATATATATGTCCTAACATTCAGTTCTACACCTGTGAAAGGTTTACTTGCACAAAAGGTTAGTCTAAAATGTTTCGTCATTAGATTAATGTAACTCTTGAGAAATTTATTGACATCGAAAATAGAAGTATTACTGTAAAAAAACTTCTATAATTGTAAATTGAAAAAAAAACGGTTAATAAATTTATATCAAATTGGTAAAAAAATCTTAAATGTGATTCAATCAGATTGAAAATTGAAGAAATATATTACCTTGGAAAGATATTAAAATTTGGCTTTTATTGTTATACAGAAATCCTTTATGGCCATCATCAGCATTATTGCTGATATAAATGTCTGGAATCCAAACTTTAGAACTTGGAAGAACGATTTCTCGAGGATGAAATGAATCGATAACATTCCATTTGAGTCTTAAATCTTTCCATTTTAATTTTATAACTAAACTTGTTATTAGTCTTTGATTTTTTTCATCCAAATCCACAATAGCATTTAATGTGGCATTAAAATTCAAAGTAACTTTGTCGATACTATTTAAAACAGGCCTTACATTGGAATCATAATTCAATAGAAGCTGTGATATCAAATCAATACTGTTGCTTGTGACTGTACAGTTTAAAAAGAAAATTTTTATAACAAAATATATTGATTTTCTTTGCATTTCAATGGATTCATTAAATTCAATGAATAAAGAAACAAAATTGAAGGAAATATACTATAAAGTATTCAATATGATAGGATAAAGGAAATATCCAATTAATATCAGATGTTCTAAATTAATATTCCAATAGGATTCATCTTTACGTTATACTGTGCAAAAATGTTTTGGTTATATAATTAAATCGGTTTATCCAAAAAGAAAATACTTAAAGTACTTCACTTTAATTGTGTTAAGACAATTAACGGATATTACTTTATGTTATCCATCAATGTCATCTTTTATTAAATGTTGACTTAATTAAAAAATGACTTGCAATGATTTTTAAATGAATTTTTAATGACTTATTTTCTGTAAAATTAATGAATTTACTTACTCAACTTATTTAAAAATAGGGTCGCAAAGTAAGTCATGTTCGATATAAAGTTGGCATCCAATCTCTTTCAATGGCATTGAGCCGTAGGCTCTTTAGAGGGTCCACCCCAACTAAAAAACACTAGAAGGCCCCCAATAGGTCTTTTACGAAGTTGTCACCTTTCCGCTTACGATGTGTCTTCGGACCCCCAGTTAAAAACGACTAACCATGTTCGGATGTTCCACGATTTAGAATTCCTTTGGCCGTTCCTGTGGGCTTTGAACAGACAGCGAAGGGACAGTTAAAATTTCCTTTTCAGATAAATCCATTAAACGGAAATTTAACACTTCTAAGTAGATCGTTTCCGAGTGATTCGTTGAAGCATTCATATCGACGGTCCGTATTTTAATACTGCTTGTAATTGTTGGATTGTCTTCCTTCTTCCTGGTATCACCGATCAATTTTACCCCACCTGACATATTGCCATCACAACAGTCACCTACTTTTCTTCTTTGATGCTTCTGTTGGATTTGATTGAATTGATTTATTTTTACCGTATGATCTGCCTTGTAGTGTCTGGTCAGCCACTCCATTGATGCATAGCTCCTGGAGCACTACTGACAGGGATAAGGTTTCTACTTGTCCAGTGCCGTTTCATGATCCTATTTTGATATTTATATTGAGATCCTTTTGTTCTGCAAAGGCCTTCTTGTAAAGCTTGTAGTGACACTGGATCATTTTCATTCTCGGTTTGATCAGTTTCGGTAGATCTTTGGTCTTCCTCCCTACGATACTCCTGTTGAGGATTAAATGATCGAGCCTGTCTCGCATTCGAAGTTGAGCGCCATCTGCTAACTGACTGATAACAGAGTCATCAGAGGCGGTCTCTCCAAACAGCCATTCAGCATCGTAGGCATTCTTCGAGTTTCTGTTCGCTTCTTCCCGCGATCTTTCTATTCCATGGAACAGAAACCGTCTTTTGGCAACAATGTTCATTGGATGATCTAATTCGATACTGAATGAGCACATTCTAATATGATCTTTCTTATCTATATTACATGCTGTTCTTTTGAACGCGTTTTGTAGAGCTTCAAGTTTTCTGATGAGGTTCTCGTTTGTACGCCAGTTCTTCGAGCCATAGTATACGATAGGAAATATACAGCTTTCAATCAGTACCTTTTTGCTTCTTAGGGTAACCATATTACTTTTGATTACCGAACCGAGTTCCCTTAGCCTGGTTCTCCCTTTCTTTATCCTTTCCTTGATGTCGTGTTCACAAGTACCTATTTTGGTAAACTGAGAACCCAAATAGTTGAATTCAGTTACCCATTATGTTTGAATGTCATTTACGTTAGCGGTTGTATATATCTTTTGTCCATTCAGATTCATAATCTTAGTTTTTCAGACATTGATTTAGAAACCCAATATAGTGAAAACACTATTTAAGATTTCAAGATTGCTGACCTAGATTGCTGATTGTTGCAGTCAGGATCGATGAAACAGAGATCGTCAGCGCAAGCAAAGTAATTGGGCTCAGTTGTCTCACCTTCGTATTGGAGTCATGTTCCACCCTTCATTCTGTGGTCTGCTGCTATTTTGAGTGCCCTATCAAATAGGATATTGAATAAAATAGGACCCAAAACACACATTTGCCGTACTCCTTTCTTTATCGTAAATGTATTCTCACCAATAGAATCTTCAAAGTCAGTGTGAAATAGTTTGATAAGTTCCAAAATCTTCCCATTGATTCTCAAATTTTCCAGTGCCGCCCACAGAATTCTTCTGGGTAAACTGTGGAACGCCTTTTCAAGGTCCATGAAAATGACGAATATATTGTTGTCACCATATTGTGCCGATTCTTGCAATTTCTTGAGTATTCCTATTGCATGACTGGTGTCTCTCTCTTGTCGGAAACCGAACTACCAGTCACTCAGACTGTTTTATAGTATGAGAATGATTCTGTTCGCAATGAGCCTGGCTAGTATATTTCCACCAACTTCTAATAGGAAGATACCTTTATAGTTGTTGAGGGCCTTCCTAGATCCTTTTTCCTTTGTACAGAATTATAATCTTTGCCTCACTCCATGACTTTGGAAAATTCTCTAATCCACTCCAGATTCTATAGAAATATTCCTGTATTTTCCACCATAATTCTGTACCTCCCCATTTGAACAATTCCAGTATAATCCCGTCCGTACCTGCTGCTATGCCGTTATTCAGTTGGCTAATAGCTAGAACGACAACCTTGATGTTTGGAGAATCATTTAGTGCTCCGATAATATTTACACTTTCTCTGATTAGTTGAATTCCAGTTGTTTCATCCCGATTGTTACTGTCGAACAATTTGGAGAAGTGATTAGGTAGTTCCATATCTGACACTGCTGCTTTGGTCGTACATAATGTGTACTCCTTCGTGTCTGGATTACACAGCAGCCTCATTTCCTGTACGAGCTCTTGCAGTCTACTTTTCTGTTCATTGCATAAGATCTGAGTGATGTTTTTCCCAATGGTATCTACTCTGTTACGTTTCCAAAGTCGAATACTTCTGGGTACTTTCTTAAGAGCTTCCTTCCATTCGTGGTGTGTCGTATCATTCCTTTTGTTCACAAAAATTTCTTTTATCCCATTATTCTTTATATCCTATTCTTCTTATTTTTATATCCCATTCACGATATAAAGTAATATTTATTTACCCAGCAAAAGCAACATGTAAATTAACAAATATAAACAAAATATCACTTTTCAGCATCCCTGAAATGTTGAAGGTAATTTCTTCTTGTTCCACTTAATTTGTCAACGTTCTAAATTCTGAATATAGAATTCTGAAAAGTTTTTAATTGAACCGATTCTATAAATCAACATGAATTTCTTCATCGACTGATATGTTTTCCTATGAAGTAATTTTTGATAAGAGAAAACAGAAATAAGTCTGAGAAGTATAGTGGATGTGGTATGAACGTATAAGCGATCTTAGCAGGCTTCTCTTCAGTTAAACATTTAGTATACGGTCGAGAGGAAATTTCCAAAACTATTTTGATGTTGTCAGTGCCTCTTGGTAAATTACATAAACGAGTTTCACTAAATTTCTTTGTTTATTTTTTCCTTCAAAAATTTATCACACAAATGAATTTCTTCTACATCTAAGTAAAAAATTGCAAAATAACTCCTCAGTGTTAAACATCAAAAAATTGATGTTGGTTGATCACCAGCACCATATCACAATCGGTTGTGATAATATAACACCTTCGACAGAAAGTTGTTTTATGATGTATAGCTAATAATGTTCCAAATATTTTCATCAGGCAAGAGTATAACATATTGCTTCCCAAGTTCTTTTAAATGTCAGAGTGCTGTTTATTGAGACAATTCTTCCAAGCAATGTATCAAAAAGTACGACATAATTTCTTTTTTGTTCCATTTGTGATTTAAAATTTTCTTGACCATTTTACTACTCTTTTGAAAAATGCAGTAGAATCTGATAATTCATCAGATCTTATAAATCTTGGATCAGCGATGTTAGTTTTTTAACGCTTTAACTAACCGCTCTGTGGAATTAACGATCTTTGAATATATTGTTTCGTATATTGCGAGTAAATCTCTTCCGATAAATTTTTCATAATTTTATCATAAGCAACTGAATTGGGTCACAAATTTGACATGTCTCAAAGAACTGTTGACAATTAGCGATAAATTCATCAAGATCACTGTGTCTATCAAATATTTCTGGTGCTAAATTATTTATGACATCTGGCGTGGTTGACATGTAAGTATTATCATTACAAGAATAATTAGGTTCAACGTTTACTTCAAATATATATTTGAATTACACACGTAAAAATAAAATTAAGTTGAAAAATAAAAACAATCACAGTAGTTTATATAAATGCATTATGGATCACTTATTTATTTATAAATCGATATATGAATCTAAATATAAATATGTTTTGATATTAATTTAATTATCCTAACAATATTATTTAGAGTATTGATAATTTAATACAAGAAATTAAAATATCTGTTTTATAATCTCCTCAGTCTTAAAAGAATTATATAAAAAATATGAATGAAAAGCAATTTATTTTTTTACAATTCAAAAAATAGTTTTTATCGATTAAATAATTTAATACGTATAATAATAAGTGAGTTGATCAAGTCAACAAAAATATTAGAAAAATTTAATTATAAAGAATATTGTATATGTATACTTGAGTTTCTTTTAAATTTAGATTACTTATTTCTATCAGTTCTTGAAATGTTGCCGCCATTCTTAAAGGCACTTATCTGAAACAGTAGATTTCATATCTCGTATATACGTATCATAGAGAAAGCTACTTTCGATAAAGCTTTATTTCACTGTGTAAAATATAATTTTCTTCGTCAGTCAGAAATTCTAATCGGATTAATTTTTCTTCTAAATTAATTTTAACTAAACCTAGTTTTGCTTCCAAACGTTTGTGCTGTCTACTAAATTTACCAATTGTTTAGTTTTTTGGGACAAATATTTTGGCTTATGCATGTTATCTGACCTAAATTTCCTTTACTTCACATAAATTACGATCCATATGCATGTTGATGTTTCATTATTTTTTCGTCTATGGACTATCTTAAATTCATTTTAGAAATGTAGGAAGAAAATTTTTTTGTCAAAGCACTTTGTTTGGAGAAAATGAATTTATAAGGAAGGGTAATATTATGATTGAACGAATTTACGGTAAAAGTGGGGGAAGATTAATTTAAGGCGGAGATAGGCTAGGCTGAATATTACTCAAATCGTGTTTCCTAATTTTCATTTTCCTAATGAGCTAAAGAGTTGGCAAAAGTTATACACGATATAAATAGATCTATATGCAGACGATCTCAGTATTATCAACTTAACTAAGAGAATTTAATTGAAAATCTATTCAATGCGTTCAGTAAAGTTGGACTCAAAATTATGGAGAAGAAAGAAGTCCAGTTGAATGCACAGCATCAAGTAAAGGTATTAAGTCAAAAATAGAGTGGGCTATTGATTTATTCAGTTATCATGGATATAGTTACAAACAGTGCATATGTAATAAACTGAATCAAGAGAAATAAACCTGCGTCTGATAGCAAAGAGCGTGAAGCTTACCCAGATGTATTCCAGGCTTAAAAACTGGAGATCATCAAAGTACAATAAAAAACGAGAAGCTTTTCACGGCTTTTGTACATATCACGGAAGGAACATCGACAAAAAGAAGAATCAATGTGGATAAATTAACTTTGGATTAACTAATCCAATGGATATCATAGTCAAAAAGAGATTCTCATTTCATGCATGCTTGGCTACTATAATAAATCTATGAACACGTTCAATGCAATTTTACCAATGAATTTTACACGTTCAATTTTACTAATAGTAAAAAGATCAATAGAAAAAAGAAGCAACGCATGACAGAGTGTTTAAACATAGACATGAAGTAGCATTTCGAAAGAACAGTGTCTTTTTTAGACTTATGAACTTCTTCAATCAGAATTTCCTTCAACTACTAAACTAAATACACAACTTATTTTAGTAGAATTCTTACTTGATGAAGTAGAAAAAAAATCTGTGCTACTTGACTACTTAAATGAGCATTTAATATAAAAATTGATAAGTCATTCTAGGCACTATCTAAAAATAAGTGTATCTGATCATTGATCTTAACATTTGTTTAATTTTTCGTTTTCCCCTTTTTAATTTGAAGATCCGAGATGAGAACTTATATCTAACTTCCCTGACATTAAAATAATATCGGATTAACTTTTTATCACAACATTTTATATGAATCTGGATTTTTTAGAGTATAATTTAATTAATTTTCAAAGTATTTTTAATGTACAAAAGTATCATAAATAACTAACAGATTATAATTTATTTCAAAAATATTTATTTTTGAAAATCTCTATGTTATTAGAGAATTATAAATTTCATTTTTGCCTTTAGGAGAACTTTATTGAAATCTTGCAATCATTATTCAAATCTTTTGAAAAATGTAGTTGCCGCCTAGAGTGAAAGTTGTATAATTATGGAATTTCTCTGAAAGTAATCAATATCAGACAATTTAGATTACTGATGTATTGTACAAAGTATGATTACTTCAGCTAATTCAAAACGAATTGTTATAACAGAAAGAAAGCAATTGATATATTTATAATTAGTTCGACTTGATTCAAGAAAATATTTTGATTGAAATTCTGCTGCTTTTTTTAGTAGAATATTTAAAAAATTTTCATTTAAAGATAAAATCTTGGTTGTGTTAAATTCATTTGTAACGAATTCAAAATTATCTGTTAATCATTAAAATAAATCCTTCATTGTCATTTTAAAAATTATATTAATTCATTCAAATATTCATTCAAATACATTCAAATTTGTGTTCACTTTTGAAATTTAAACATCATTTGTAGATATTTTTTGATATTTAGTTTATCATAAATAATTAGCCAGCAACCTGACGATTACAGTTAATCCGCCGAAATATATTGACATTAATAATATTTTTTAAAATGAATGACTTTTGTTTTTAGTAAAAAAACAAAAAAAAATTTCTGATTTGAAATTTATAAATATTATGCACATTATATAATTTATATATTTTTATTAGTATTATGGATTTTGCGAGAATAGACCGCTAAATTTATTACATGTAGAATAAACACCATCCGTAATTTCGCAAATGAATAATTACCGATAAATTTTAATTTTTTTGGTTCATGTAAAATATATCACCTGAACTAGTGGTTTGCAAACTTATTAACCAAAGAGCCAAATAGGAACATAACAACAATTTTAAAATAAAGGGGAGCAAAATCTGCTTGCTTAGTAACCGTTTATTACACTATATAAAACTAAATTTATTATACTTAATAAATATATATTAATGTGAACAATGTACTAGATTCTCCTTGTAAAGTTTGAGTAAGTCAGGTTTGAACGTTATTGTTTTTAATTTTAGGTATGATTCCAAGTTCTCATCAATAAGACGGCTTCTCAGTTTACTCTTGATAATGTTCATGTTTGAAAAAGATTGTTCGCATATATATGTAGAACCAAAAAGGGAAAGAACAACAAAAGCGAGCTTTTTCAACTGATTGTAAAATTTATGAATACTATTCAAAGCGTTGAAAATGATCGTATCTTTCTTCTCCAAGTCATTCAAAGCAGACCACTTGTGTTGTGAACTAAAATCATCTTTTCTTCTCCAATATTTCCAATTCAACACAAAGACGTTCGAATTTAGAGCGATATATCTCCTTTTTTAAATCCAGTAATTCTATTTCAAATCTACAAATGTCAATTTCAAAAGGAGAAAATAGCAACTTGGTTATCGAAGCATTTAGAGGATTTTTGATAAATGCTAAAGTTGCTCTGCTGTTTTCAAATTCCTGAAATCTGCTAAGAAATACTTCTCTCATATTTAAAATTATGATTTTAAAAATAGTGTTTATCAATAGAGAAATTATTTTCTTGGTGATGGTTCAGCAGGCTTGTGAAATGAAACAATGTTTCCATTTCAAAATTCTGGGCAAAAATGGATAATTTCTTTAAATTCAGTGCTTAACATAGGTTTAAAACCACCAAAATTAAATCTATTTTTTAATTATCTTTGTTATTTGTTTACTTTAACTTTCAATAATAGGCACTAAGTTTTGTTGTTCCTAATTTTTTTCCAATAGAGCTTGAATTGACGAAGAAGTTGATCATTTTGTGGAAAATATTTGACGTTGCTGGTAATCTAGATGAGTAACCCTAATTTATAAAATTATTTATTATTGCATTGTATATTAAACATGGCTTACTACTGTTGGGGTTATGTAAATATAATTTTGTTATATGAATTCCATTTTCGTTACAATTTGTAAATATTATGACGTTTATTATTTTTTTGATTGATTTTTTGTACCTTTCTTTTGTATTTTATTATTTATGTTTGCTTTATTCATATTATTATTTACAATTTTATTTAAAATAAAACCTTAATTTTATATGATATTTATTTATTTTATTAAAAATGATTATTATTATATTTGTTACGCACTATGCGATCTCGTTACGCATAGTGCGCCCTTACTTTTGCGTGGCCACGCATAATTCATTTTTTCGTTCGGGCCACGCGCATTTTATTTTTGTTACGCGTATTTTTCATCGAACCACGCGCATTTTTCTTCAATAGATACACGCATCACCGTACGCGTTTTCATTAAACCACGTGCATTTTTTAGATACGCGCATCACCTTTTGTATAAAAACACCAAGAAAGTAGTGGCAGGTGCACCATTTTTACATTTTGTTCAGGTAAACATAATTATTGAAGGCACCATTTTAACATTTTGTTCAAAATCTATCTACGCAGCTATTCGTTTGAGTTGAATTCCGGTCTATAGTCAATCGTTGATCACAAGAAGAATTTCCTAGCTAATTTTCAAATTGTCAATCACTGGTCGTAAAAGGAATCCATCGAGATAATTATCAATCGCTAGTTGCCGCGAGAATTCGTTAATTAAATTTCGATTGCGGATTGCGAATTGTCATTTACTGAGGGAAGGATTACACATCACGCCTTAATTATAATTTCTTTTCGTAAAATAATATATTATAAAAATCTATAAAATCAGAAATTGTATTACAGTGAAAGCTGCTTAATAGGACCAAATTCTGTGGGACCGAATCATTTCCTATGTTTCGAATATTAAAGCAGCCGCTTAATAGGATCAATAAAAGTCGGTTAATGGGACCACTCATGAAACTGTTTGACCCTTCAAACAACATGAAAGTCATGAAAAACGTGTTTTTAGCGTAGGTCATACAATAGGTCATATAATACACCACCCCAATCAACATACACATACACACGTAACAAAGAAGCAGGTCTTGACTGAATTTGTATTTACTGTATTTGTTCTTATCTCCTTAGCTGCAGAGAGCACCTGTTACATTTGTAGCACACACACAGGACACAGCAAGAGGAAAAGTGTCCTGCAAGCAAATGTACAGTTAGTGGCGGNNACCATCCCAGGTACGCATGTGTGTGTGTCGCCTAACTCGACATCAATCTTGCTAGAGCACAATGGGGAGGGTTGCACACTGGCTGCTGACGAGAGCTGCAGCAAGCTCACACCCTCTTATGAAATCGTCACCACCAACTTCTCTCTTGTAACAACTCGAAAAATGTACTTTGTCAAAAATAACACCACTTCGCTTAATGGGACCAGTCGGTTAATAGGACTAGTTGGGCTTGGGACAAATGTGGTCCTATTAAGCGGCTTACACTGTATATTAAAATAATAGTTATCATTTATACTTCTTAAAATTATTGCAACTGGAGAACGGTGTTTCCCAGTCCCATAACCCTCTACACGTTACAAAGGGATATCTTTCTATATTTTTATAAATTTGTAATTTGTGTATATTGTTATAAATACTTGAATAAAATATTCCTATAAAACTTGTGTTATTTTTGTTCCTTTCATCAATTAAAGTTGAAGATCAATTAAATCATAATTAGTAATTAAGTTATTGATTGAGTTAATTAAACCTGAGATTGAACGGAGATCTATCCTAATATAAGTCTCCCTTTGTTACTACAATCGGCCAATAATTAATTGACCCTTCGTACGTAACACTACTGCGTTTTCTTTTATGCAAATCAATTTTTTAACTTTTTCTAGTTAATTAGTTATCTGATGATGTATGATATGTGTTTAGGGACTTTCTGTAATATTTTAGCAACCTTGACCTTGACCTTTACCCAGATATCACCATATGGCTATTACTCATTGGTTTAATTGATTATTCGCATCGTTATGTGATTTTTTTTATTTACTGCATATATGCTGTGTAGTTTTCTAAGTAAATTTGTTAAATAAGAGTCATACTAAGAGGGTTCATGCATATTTATGGTATTTTTTGTGTTTTAGAATAATCCGTACACGATGGGTAAGCGATGCAGCCTCTCTCCTATAAAAGGCTCACAGGTTATTGCTCTCAAGAGCATAGGTCTTAGTGAAAGGAATATTGTCAGTCAACTGGGGATATCCAAGACTGCCGTCCATTGAGCAATTGTAAAGTATGAAACGTCAGCATCATTCCTTGATGCACCCAGAGTAGGCGCTCCGAAGAAAACTACACTAGCCAATGACCGCGTAATTTGACTAATGACAGTCGCTAATCCTCGTATCACCACCCGTGACATTGGGGTTAATCTACAAGAGTCAGGTGTGAAGGTCAATGGAATGGTCATCAGCAGGTGGTTAAAATTGATGAACCTATCAGCCTAAAAGCCAGCCAGAAAGCCATTGTTATCAAAAGAGATGAAGGTGAAGCGCCTCAACTTTGCAAATCAACACAGACATTGGACAGAAAACAACTGGCAGAAAGTTATGTGGTCAGATGAGTGTTCATTTACTCAGTTTAGGGAACGTGTTTTACATGTGAGAAGGCCTATTGAAGCCCGATATAACTAAAGGTATTCAGTACCAACGATGAAACATTCGGCTTCAATAATGATTTGGAGATGTGTGAGCAGCTATGGGCGTGAGGCTTTGGTGATCTTGGAAAAAATGTAAGAATGAATTTCAAGATATATACTGACATGCTGGAGACCAAGCTTATGGCTTTCATGGGGATACACCAGTGCACCAGTTTTATGCAAGATTCGGCACGAAGCAGTCTGGAGTGGTTTTGAAAAAACGCTATTGAGCTTCTTTAGTGGCCAGGAAATTCTCCAGACTCCAACCCCATCGAGAAAAATAGAATATTTTGAAAAAAGAGTCTCATTAAGATGTCCTACATCAATTGCATAACTGAAAGAAGCTATCAAGTCTGTCTGGGATACAGAGATAACGGATGAACTCTGTAAGGCCTGCATGAACTCCATATCTAAGCGTCTTGAAGCCATCATAAAATTCCATCGTGGGACAACAAAATACTGATTTATTCTGGTTTATATGTTACTTTGACTGCTCAAATACATACAGTTTTTAAAAAATGAATTGTTACAATAAAATGTTATAAATATATTGTGTTCTGCAAAAAAAAGCTTTAAAAATTATGGTGGTCTTAAACTTATGTTAAGCACTGTATGTTATTACTTCTTCTAATATCGAAAAAAATTAAGTTTCTTTTACCTTGTAGTTTACGATTAAGCTGATTTTGATGAGACAACGAAATAAAAGTTTTTGATCCACTGATCGTCTGTTAATTCTGGAAAGGAATGACCCTTCTTAAGGAGAAATTATTTAATTTCCGGAAAAATAGTCGCGAAACGTTTTAAAACATTTCCTCTTGATAACCAACATGCTTCGTTATGAAGCAGAAAAAAATCTTTGAATCGGTAATGAATAGGACTTAAGCTAAAATGATCATTAATTCCATAACTAAAAATTTCTTCCGGATATGTTTAAGCACAGAGCGCTTCTTCGTGAATGATACAATGGTAAAAAGTACCTCGTGATTAATTTTTCCTTTTAATATAGCAACAAGCCAGTTTCTTTCGCCGGTCATACTTTTGGCCCCATCTGTTGAAATCGACACAATTTTATCGAGTGGAATATGATATTTATCATACACTCAATTACAACATCTGCTATGTCTTATCCATACGCCTTAGCTTTGAGTTGCAATAATCCTAAAAGTTTTTTAATGCCTGAATGAGACATAAATCTTAGAAAAAGTGAAACTTTGTACTTGAAACTATCATTTATATCACAAGACTCGTCAACTGCTATTGATTAAGCCGAAACCAATTTCAGATCTTCGATATGCTGGGCGCTTATATTCGAACACATTTTAATTGTTCTATCTTTAATGGTAATGGCCGGTAAAATGATAACTAATTCTTTTCAGAATATCTGCTTTTTTCTAGTTAAATCTCCAGGTTTCAATTCAGAATTCATAATTTCAATAAGTTGAATATATTTTAATATTTACATTCTTTTTTAGAATATTAAACAAATTAGTAAATATTCACCACTTTCCCCTCTTTTATAATACTTTTTTAACTTTCTTAATTCTCTCAATTCTTCGACGAATTATGCTTCCATCTTTCAGATTCTGTAGTTCCAATTAGTAGGGTGATATATGTCTTGTAATTTGATACGGTCCATCGAATAAGAAAGTGTCCTTTCTCTGTTTTGTGGGATCTATTTTTACAAAGACTTTCTAACCATCCTTGAAATGTCGATTTATTCTCTTTTCTCTCTCCCAATTTTCCATTCGTCTTGCCGCTTTCTCTAAATTTTCTCTTACCTTCATCTTGATCACGTTGCTCTCTTCAGTTTTAGCTATTCCTGCTACCACATGTAAGTTTATTTTTCTACCGTACTCTGGACAGAATTCTATCTTCGGAACAATTTACCACTATGATCGTTTGATTGTGTCTCCTCTGCTTGTTACTATCATGTCTCTCCCTGTTCGAATAGTTCTTTCTGTTAACGCGTTTGATTGATGTTGAAATAAGCTACTAAATTTTTGTTCGACTCCGTATCTCCAGCATAAATCTTTATATTTTCCGCCAGTAAAACATTTTCCATTGTCTGTTAGTATTATTTTTGACTTTCCATATCTATATTTCCCTTTTATCAACACGCATTGAACTATGGTGTCTTCGTTTTGAGTTCTAATCTCTGTCAAAGAGACTAATTTCGAAAACTGGTCCACCATGACCAATAAATATGGGTACATACTTTAATATTAGGGAAATAAATAATTTTCGAAATCTTCTTTTATGACCAAAAATTAATGGACTCCGTGAATTCAATTCAAAAGAAACTAATAGCGCTCAAAAAATTAATTTTATTTCATATAAACAAAACAATTAATTTCCATTCTTTAAATACTTAACAGTAAAATAATTAATAAAAAAATCTTTTTAAAATAACTTTCCTTCATACACAATAAAAATAATAATTTTTTATCTTTCTTTCAATATTTAAAATCGGCTATTTTCATACAAGTTTTAAAATAACATCGAGATAAATCA
>MQRK01195539.1:3219-13242 GCA_001938485.1 Girardia tigrina | reverse complement strand
AAATGTTATAACTATTCTGCTGTAAATGTCATAAATTTATCAAATATATTGTGCTAAAATGTGAGAGTCAACAGACTTTTGTCCACAGCTGTATATATATATATATATATATATATATGTATATATTGAAAATGATATTTAATTAAAGCTTTTTTTATATAATTATTGGACATGTTTCGATGCTTACATACAACATCATCATCAATATTTGGAAATTTGGTATTTTAATATTTAAATAGTACAATATTTTATTTAATTAACTGACTGTTAAATCAACACAGAATTCGAAACAATAAATAATAAATTATAATAATTACGATTTAAAAAATTAAAACAGATATTTTCAAAGTCGAAAATTCGACTCACCCGTCATATATGACTGTTTTTTTCTAGTTTTAAATATTAGGTAAATTTGTAGTGATAAAGTGTCACAGCGATAAAGTCTCACCAAACCATACTTTCAAACAGAATCGAAAGATTTTAAAAAATAAAATCTCAATAAGAATATTTTTACTGGAAATAAGTAAATATAAAAATAAGTAATGTAAGAAATTTCTAATTAAATTCAACGTGACCAAAAATGTACATTCACTTTAAATAATTATAAAATAAGCGTTAATCATCATTTGTTAAATTTCTACCATATAAAAAAATGCACAAACATCTTTGTCATGTTTCTGTCAGTCCTTTCGGGCCAAGACACCATTGGTAGCGAAAAGTGATGGAATAAAACACATTATAAAACTGTTCCCTTGATATTTTATGTATATTCATGTTCAGTAGTTTCTCTCAACTCAGCGATTTTTGTGATTGGTTAGCTAATCAAATATTGAATGTATATTATGTGTGTATTGTGTTAGGGATAAGAATATTTTTTATCTACTTTGCGGATATGTGTATTTAAAATCCGTTTTGGTAAATTTTATTATATTTAATTGGTCATTTATTTTTCAATGGATTTTTGCAGTTAAATGCAGATTCAAGATTCTTACCTGCAAATGTATTATTAATGTATTATGAATTTTAATTATTTATTTGTTTATACTAAAAATATTTTTGGTATTTAAATTTAAGGTTCAAAAATAATATAAATTTTTTTGGAAATTCTTTCGTTTTTTCTCCAACAAATTAATATTAAAAAAACAAAAAAAATGTTAATTGATTTATCAAGGATTTATTAATCACAATTACAAAGAAAATTCAGAAGATGTTAGAGCAGCTTTTGGTGACTTGAGCGACATTAGAGCAGAATGTCTTGAAAATATTTGTAATTACTAGGAAGATAACCAAATTAGTCGCTTGAGACGGGAAACCCACTGTTTTCTATCATCATGTGTGAGGAATATTTTATATGTTTAATATTTTATGTTTGAATATTGTATGTTGATTTATAATTGTGCCTCTCATACCCAGATGACTGATTAATATTTTAATTGTTATTATCTGAAAATATGTAATGTTTAAATTTATTTCTAATTTAAAATAATTGTAAAATTTCAATTAACTTTATTAATTTTATTTACAATTTTTAAATAAATAAATTCAATTAATATTTTTTAAATAATTAATAATCATTTTAATTTTTTATCAATAAAAGTTTGAATAAATATGTGATGAATAAAAGTTGTTTTAATTGATTGATCAGATTTTGAAAATACTTAGGCTGTCCAAAAAGTCCTCAGGTGGCCTTTAAAAACACACTAATATTTTACCAAATTTAACCAAATTTCGACAGAATATTATTCAGACTGTCATAAATACTGTGTTAAAATTTCAAAGCATAAAATTAAAAAAAAGTAAAATTTTGTTTTACTAAAGTATTGAAATTTTAAAAGTGCAGTGAATTCAAATAAAGCGGTTTTTAACAATGAAACTAAATAAATGTTACCAACGTTTTTTTGTTCTAACTCAAAGTAAAAGAGGATTCTCTGCTTCAGAAATTCTTCAGCAACTTCAGCAGGTATGGGAAGACGCAAATCACCCAGCACTGAAAACTATTCAACAATGGTTGACTGATTTTAAAAAAGAAAAGCGGATGTCTTTTGACGATTCATCAAGAAGTGGCAGGCCGTCATTAATAGACGATGAAAAGATTAAAGCAGTCAAAGAACTGATTGATGAAGATCCAAATGCGTCTTTGCGTTATATTGAAAATGAACTTTCTTTAGGCAAAAATACAGTCCACTAAATTTTACGTGAAAAACTTCATTACAAAAAAGTTTTCTCTGTTTGGATCTCTCACGAACTTTCTGCTGCTAATAAACAACAACGTATTAATACTGCAAAGCATATACACCATGTAATTTCACAGATGGGTTATGACGTATATTCCAACATAGCGATCGAGGATGAGACATGGGTCTTTTTTCCAAGGTAGAGGAAAGAAAGAAGATCACAAAGTTTGGATTCCTTCTAATGCTGTTCTACCAAAAGTGATAAAGCCATCGCCAATGACTGATAAAAAATCTCTTGTTTTCGTAACCTTTACCTGCAACAAACGTTTTAATGTAAAAGCACTGCCTTATGGTACCAAGATTGATTCCGAGGCGTATGTGAGCTTTCTTCATGACACCGGTGAAAATGGCGGAAACTTAGATCTAACAGCATCAAGCTAAAGGATAGTAAGTGGTGATAAGATTATGCAAGACCTCATTTTAGCAAAGAAACAACTCTATTTTTTGAAAGAAGAAAAATTGAAAAAAATTATCAATCATCCTATAGTCCAGATTTTAATCTGTGTTATAGATTCTTGTTTTCAAAAATGAAGAAACGTTTTAAAAATCATGTTTTCAAATCAAATGAAAAAATTGAAGAAGCTTGTAAATTCTTTTTTTATTCTTTATCAACAGAAACATTAAAAAATCAACTAGATAAACTTTTTAACTATTGTCAGTTGGTTATTGACAACAATGGTGAATATGTTGTTGCTTAAGAAATTTTTTAAATATTTTTTTTAAATAAATTTTTAAATTCGCTGAACATCCAATTTTTTTGTTGGTTAATAATATTATTTTTTGGTAAGTTTCAAATTTTATGCTTTGAAATTTGAACACAGTATTTATGACAGTCTGAATAATATTCTGTCCAAATTTGGTTAAATTTGGTAAAATATTAGTGTGTTTTTAAAGGCCACCTGAGGACTTTTGGGACAGCCTAAGTATATCGTTTTGTTGGACTGTCTTTATTTATTTCAGCGATTCAAGCTATCGCGGCCTTCTAACCCGAATGAAGACGCTAAAGATCGTACGGGCGTACGATGGGTGTGAAGACACCTCAATCTGGATCGAGCGATTCCGCGATATATCTCCTTTGAAGTTTACTGCATTCAATTAGACAATGTTCAAGCAACTTTGTGTGTTAGTGGTACGAACACAGCTCACGTTTTTTCAACAAGACAATTCAGGATAATCATCATGTCTCAAGCTAGATACTCAAAAACTCAGAAATTTATGACAAAACTTTCGTTTCGACGCATAGTTATGTTACTAAAGCAATATTTTTGTATTTTCAAAAAGATTTAAATAATCATAATCAATTGTCAAAGGAAAAAATTCTTTACAACTTTATAAAATTTCAATATAAAAATATTATTATTTATTAAGGTTAAATGAACAGAAATATTTTTAAAGCAAGCAAGTTGAAATATATCTAAAAACTAACAACTGGTAAGTATTAGAATTATGATCATTGGAATAATAATTTTGATCAAATCTAAAATACATAAAAAAGAAAAATTTAACTGAACTATTAAAAATAAATAAAATTTAATGTAACAAGTGCATTATTATAAATAAATACAAATTTACATAGTGAAATTAATTGAAATAGTTTTCAAATTCATATCAATTTATATGAATTGTTTTTTCTGTACTTAAATATTTGTAAATGATAATTTTCAGCATAAAAGAAACTAAAAAATGATTTATTTTAAAATTTGGACTGTTTGGAGTTTTCTGAAAAGATTTAATTTCCTTGCAACAATGGATTTCATTTTATTTGCGTTGCCCCTGTACAAGGTACACACAAATTTAAATAGAAACAAAAATTTGCTTGGGAAAAAATGTAAAGTTTATGATTATCTGATATTAACATGTGGCAAAATGAACCCATAAATTGCTTTGATCACCTGTTATGCTATTATGAGTACTTATGAAGATATTTTGGAGAAGGAATTGAGTGCTAATATACTTTAACGAGGTCAGAAAATATGTGGCACGTTGAACAATAACTCGATCTGATAAAGTGTATGAAAATGTATTTATTGACCTATTTAAAGAATATCTATATCTATCTGTGTTTCATCTTTTAGTTTTGCTTTACTTTGACAATCTATATCAATATTATTTTAGCGAAAAACTGAATGTAAGTATTAGTTATTGTAGTGCCCTACTTACTGACACGGCGTGATTATTTTATTTGTGTGTTTTTTGACCTTTGTGTTTACTTTCGAGTGCTCCGATGTTTCTTTCGTGTTTGACGTATGTGTTTTCATCGTTGATTGTACTTTCGAATGTTTCTTTGCTGGTTTATTTATTTTGCGAAAATGAACGTTATTCTTCACCTAAAAATGAACTTTTTTTCTAATATTTTTCCCCTTCAAGAATTATTTGAAAGAAATAAAATCTGTCTCTGACGAACGTGTCTCATTGATCTTTTGATTATGTTAAATCAATATTTAAAGAATTTTCGTCGTCTCTTTCACCGGGAGATTGCATCAGTATTTATGTGAATAGAATAATAAATGAAGACGAAAATGAAGAATTTCTGAGTGAAATGGTGGAGACAACTGATGATAATTCTGAAGGAATAATTGACAATGAAAGTTCTAATTATGATACTGAAAAAATATCTAAAAGAATGTAACATTCATTCTTTCGAAACAAATATTGAAGATTTAAATAATCCAAATCATGATACCATGTATCTTGAGTTTCATCATCAATCTTTCAGAAAATTCTAACAATTTCTTAAAAAATGTTAACAAACGATTCACTGCTGCCAAAGTAGTTGACAAGTTGCCAAATTTTTGAAGAAGATTTATAAGTTAATAATATTTCGGTAATTGAAATAAGAATAATAAAACAATTGAAATAAGAAATCAATAAAAAAAATAAATCATTAATAAAATTTACTAGCATAGTTATTAACTTACCGATGACTATATTTTATCACTTAGGATGTTAATCTGATGCAGCAATGTACGTTCTTTTTTTTTGGAATTAAAGAGTTTGGTGCTTTGATTAATTGTTTTTTTTTATTTGATAATTTTTTTTTAATTGTAAAAGCAGCGAATTTAATATATTAATTAATCTACAGTAAAATTCACTGCTTTTACAGTTATAATCCCAGAAGTATATTTATGATGTTTCATCATAATTTTGTTTTTAGAGAAACGAAAACACAGCAAAATTAATATATCTTATCAATGCCTCGTCACTCAAATATGTGAAATATTGGATGAGAGAGTTAAAAGTTAAAAAAGACGACCTGCTAGATGAAAAATTGTAGAAGGTTATTCAAGAAGTGCTTAAACCCATTTGAATTCCAATGTCCACAAAATTGAATAATTTGATATCAAAAATTAATGATTTAGATTTTCCCTCAATTTTATGACGAATGAGATTATGTAAAGTCATATGTTCAGGTATCAAAGCATTTTCACTATTTCTGAGTCACATTATAATATTTTATTGGGGAATTTACTCATATAAGTTGAAAACTCAGCATGTACTTGTCTAAAACCAAACTTCATTTGAAAAAGTGAAAATTGATTACAGAGCAACCGTCTAAAAAGATGTGGTTATGAACAATCTACAGGTCGAAAATGATGTTTTCCTTGTTCTTTTACAAAAAACATCCGTCTAATAGATATTTCGGATAAAAAAGTGAAAATAAACGCTTCAAATTACAATTTCATTGTATTAGTCTTGCGAAAAAGGAATATTTCCCTTTTTCCTACAAGATCATTTCAAATTGAAGACTACAGTGGAGTTGTATAATTGTGGATCCCCAATTATACAATTCAGATTTTGCGCCAACAAAATTTTAGACTCTTAAAACACCCTCAAAAAGTCTTTTTAATGGAAAAGCGCTTAATCTAATGACAAAATGTTTGAAATATTTATGTTCGTATTTTTGAGTTATAAAAAGAACTTGTCTCTGAAATTGCTTTCTGTGTCTAATTGGTGCTTATAGAACGCACTACGTATATTAAATTGTTGTCAACAATTTCCGGTTATTTAGAAAAAACTGTTTTACTTTTACTTTTAATTTTTTCAAAATTATAGAGAAACAACTTTTTATTGTTTTCAAAGTTTCATCAATCTTGGAGGCCTGAAACTCGCCCATACCTAAAATTTTTAATAATTTTTTAACAAATGTATTAATACAATATATGAATTAGTACAATATAATATGAAAAAATCGACATTTTTTGTGTGATTTGTTTCAAGAAATATCATAAATGTTTTGAAAAATATATTTTTTTACAACAAAAAAGTTGGTGAAGTATTTCTTTATTAAATCGAAAAACACCTTTGGATGACTAGAACTAATTAAGTTTATCAATTGTACTGTCCCAATTATTAATTCTAGAACATTATTGAAAAAAGTATTCATTTTTGCAACAGAATATCTGACCATTCTGAACCAAGTACAAATAGATCAACTCATGGTCACGTTTAATCATGATTTATGATGTTTTATTGGCAATGCTTCGGCAATAATCCTTTCATAATTTGTGTCAAAATTATTTCAAATCACTTTAAAATCGCTATTATGATCCATAAGATTACCTTTACATTTTTAATATGTCTCTATATCGAACTATTTCTACTCGATTGAGTATGTTCAGCAATTCTAGTACCGGGATGACGACTTGTCTCTTGTCTTCGCACTTGTGACATTTGAATTGATATACTAGATTTGTATTAATACACAAAGTAGTTTTTGATTTGTTGGAAAAATAGTTCCGGTATTTTTTATTTTCAAAGATTACTCTCAAATTCAAGCCAACATGCGTTCGATGTTATAAAAATCTTTTGAACTCTGGCTTTCCCTGAGTACGGTAATTTTAGATTAATAGTCATTTGATTATCCTTTGTCATTTTCCGAAGTTATATTTGACGTATTATTTGATTTTAAATAAATGGATTCAACAGTATTTTTTATAATTTTATTTAAATAATTTTTATTAACTCCATTTTTAGTAATCCATTTAGTATTTAATCCCCTTATTTCATTGAACTGAAAATACCGAAATGGTGAAGCGCGCCTGCTTTGTAAATAAATTTAATAATCGAAAATGGCATTATTAATTGTAAGCAATATATTGTGTTGTTTAAAAAATAATGTCGTTTTTTGAATGGTCCTGATATTTGATCATGTTTTGAAATAAATCTTTATCATTTATGTGTGTTTTATACATAATTTTAAAGCCTATGAAAAGCTTTATATTTCCGTGATAATTTGTTTAAATATTAACTTTTAAATAACGTGTTTATTTAAATAGTTGTAAATAGGCAAAAAGCGCAATTACGATAATTTTTTTATATTAATTCAAACTTTTACACAAAGCATCAGGGGCCGACCATAATATCAACGGTGTATTGGGCGATGAAACTACAAACAAACGTATGTTACAACGTTGGTGCAAAAAATTTCAAGAAGGAGATGAGACCCTCAAAGATGATGATGGTCGTGGACGGAAACCTGCTATTGAAAATAAAAATTTGAAGGCTTTAGTAGAAGCAAATCCACACACAACAGTTCGAGAGCATACGGAGGAATTAGGTGTCACGATAGGAGCAATTTCAAACCATCTGCGTGACATTGGAAAGTCAAAAAAACTGGATAAATGGATTCCATACGAATTAAATGACAATCAAAAAATGCGTCCTTTTGAGGCATCGTCTTCACTCCTTGTGCGGAACAAGAAAGATCCGTTTTGGACCGAATTGTAACGTGTGATCAAAAGTGGATTCTCTGAGACAATCGAAGATGTTCTTCTCAATTGTTGGACCACGATCAAGCTCCGCAACCCTTTCCAAGGCTGAAATCGTACCAAAAAAGATGATAGTGACTGTTTGGTGGTCTACAACTGGTGTTATTCATTACAGCTTCCTAAATCCAAGAGAAACAATTAAGACAGAGAGAAACTGTTAGGAAATTGTCAAAATAAACCAGAAACGTCAACAGCAACAAACATCATTAGTCAATAGGAAGGGGCCTATTCTTCTCCACGACAAAGCTCGGCCACACATCGTATGTCTGACAATACAACTATTTGAACGAACTTCGCAACGAAACTTTGAATCATTCACCATACTCACCTGGCCTCTGGCCTACTGATTATCATTTTTCAAACATCTTGAGATTTTCCTCTAGGAGAAATAATTCAAAAGTCAAGGGTATGCTAAAACTGCCTTCATCAATTTCATGGACTCCAGAAAGTCAGAATTTTATGCAACCGGAATAAATAAACTTGTGTAACTGTTGCAAAAGTGTATTGATGCTAGTGGGTCTTATTTTGATTAATAAAGTTGATTCTACGCTGAGATATTTGTCTTTAAAGATTAAAGTTAAAAAACGACATTATTTTTTAAACAACCTAATATATAATTAAATTAAATCAATGAGCTCTTTTATCGAATAATATGGATAAATAAATATAAAAAAATAAATTTTTACTAAACTATATTGTATAACAATATAATAGAGTAACGAAAAGAAAATTCGAATTGTTGTTCGAATAGTTATTGACAATATAATTGTGCTGATCATCCACAAGATCAAAAATCAGAAGACGGTCGAATAATTGAAACTGCAATTAGAATTGTTGATCTAACTGAAGAGAGATTCTTGGGATAAGAAGTAGTTGCAGAGTTTTTTGTAATTTTTTTTATTGATGAAAGACCAATGAAAACAAGTCAGGATTGAATTTGATGAATTGAGATCGGGAATTGCTGTTGTAGAATTTTCCCACTAATTGCCTCACATTTATCACAAGAAATGTATTAAAATCTACTGCTGACAGTTTTATAACTCCATTGTACTGATCTGAGACGGTGATTAATCAAGGCTTTATTAACCTTTTAGGCGACTATACTCAATCAATATTTATTAATTCATAATTTATATTCGTTACTTTAGGTCACTACGGTATCATTTAAATTTTGAAGCTAACTTTGTAGGTGACCCTTGGAACAGATCAGAACCATAACATAAAATTTGACTCATTGAGCCACACGTTATAATTTACCACATCTTTCAGTAAACTTCAACTTTTCATGTTTAATGGAATTCATTGCTATTTTGCTTTAAATTATATCTCTAGTTTTTGAGCATTTGAAGTTGTATCAGAATAGAAAATCAGCTCATGGAAAGGATAAATTTTTAATTCTCATTTCGAATTTTGATACGCATTATGAAAGACTTTCTTATGAGTCAATATTAATCAGATATTAACAAATGAATATTACGATTGAATGAAGTTGACATAAAAAAATCCTTTTTAAATCCTAAATAGTTATATGTGTTTTAATATCACCTATATTACTTACATGATTCAAATGAAACGTTCAGGGGACTTTCTGAAAGTTATGTAAATTATTCACAATTTTTTAGTTGCATATTAAATTACGTTTAAATACACTTTTAAATCGAATACATTCTCCATCTTCGGTCCATAAAAAAGCGTCTAAATGAATAAAATAAAAAAATCCAAAATAATTTCAGTAACAACCTGGTTTGATACAAATATCTTTAGAATTTAGACATGAGTGAACATATTTAATGTTCAATCTTCTTTCTCCACGTTTCGTTGAATGTGCTTTACAATTGTTTATTAGAAGGTACACTATAAAGAGTTTAAACAGTGACATTTTAAACAAGTTTCTGTTGAATTCACTGAATAGAGAGTATTTAAAGTTTAATATATAGTTATTTTTTATCATTAATTTGCATCATAATTGTGTATAAACACACATATATATATATATATATATATATATATATATATATATA
>MQRK01195524.1:0-10583 GCA_001938485.1 Girardia tigrina | reverse complement strand
ATATATATATATATATATATATATCTTTAATTTATTTAAAGTATTAAAAGTAGAAAAAATCTTTATATATATATATATATATATTTATAAAATTTATTGTTATTTATTTGTTAAAAAGTTGTAAATTGTAATTAATATTGGTATCTGCAAAATTCGAAAAATGTATTTTGCTTAAATAATATGATTGTAAATTATTAAAAATAAATTAGTGAAATAAAAAATTTCGAGTTATCGATTGATTTATTGATTTAAAGAATTCTTTCTAATTATTCTAATTATTATTCTTAATTATTGATTATCGGCGAAAGAATATTTCTCGACTCAACAAACCCGAACTGATTATGGAACAAATGAAAATCGGATTGATCGCCGATGTTCGGTATTGCGATTGCGACGCCGATTGCAACTACGAAAAAGCAACGAATGATTCTATCTCAATTGTCTCAATCAATTGTATAAATCGTTGAAATATTTCCAATTAAAACGCATGGAACATATTTTTCTACTCGGCAATTTGGTCGTCGGTCGATGCAAACGATATCGAGGTTTTGAATCGGCAAAGGCACTGATTGAAGTGAGATTCAGCAACGATCGATTCGTCACGATTCATATGATCAGAAAAGTGAGTTGTGCAATTTGTCACGAGAGGAATTCATTGATTCCTTTCTCGGGAAATCATTGAGGAAATGCCGATAGAAGACGGCGATGAGCGATCGATCGAGTTGGAATTGTTTTCGAGGGAATTTGTCGGAGAAAGTTTCGGTGATTGTGATTGATTCGTATGAGATCGGTGTGCTCAATCAATGGAAAATCGAACAGTTAAATGAAGATAAAATAATAATTAATGACGATCAGTCTACAGTTTTAACAGTCGACGATGCGATTAAAACGAATTCATGTCAAAAAATTGTAAGTGATTTGATGATTGCCAATTTACACGAAGATGCTAAGATAGCCGAGTTAATTCGAGCCGAAACAATCGATCACGTGAAAGTTATTCATAAGAAACTTTATTTTAAGAGTGAGATTATGTGGAGATTAAAGTGGAACCGTAAAAAACTGTTGATATAGAAACTCATTGATTTTTTTAAGAAAAAGCATGAGTGATGATAGAAAGACTAAAATAAGTCTCTGCTTTGATCACAAGTAATGGGAAAGACAGTCAATTAGAAGTTAAACGTAAATATTCGATAATTACTAAAGTTGAACGGAAGGATCTGGAATAAGAATTGATTAGTGATGTCTACCACTTCATAGGACCTAATAAATTAGACTATTTTTTATTTTTTTTGGATTAGATTGATTGAAAGAATCGGATTTTGATTAGATAAGAAATAGGTCGTTTTCGTTGATTTTGAATTACTTGAGAGCATGGCGATAAGTTATTGCCTTAGTTTTGCAATAACAAAAAATTAATTGATCAATCCAAAGATTAATTTTTTTAAACTATTATTTATTTTATTATTATAATAATTATTATACTTAAATATAAATAGAAATGAATACATTAGGTATATTGGTCCCTAGGTATGTCGGGTTTTTATCTGAAAGAAGTAAAAAACTGTTTTGAGCTCTGTTTGTCTTTTATAGAAGTGGCCTTACTATTAAGTCAATCGTTAAATGAATTAGTTTAAACTAAATTTATACATCGTTGTTGAAATACTTTAAACAGATTTACTTACAGTTGGACTAATGATTTTAAAATTATTATTACGGTTTGCATGATTTTATTTAAAACACTACGTGTAATTTGGACAAATCCTCCAACAACAACGAACAGACCTAAAAAAAATTTTCACTATCTTATTTACTAAAGTACACTCTATGCATATGTCTGAAAACTAGTAAAATATAAAAATACTTTGTTTATATTGTCATTGATTCTGTGGCAGAAAATAAAGAAGACTATAAAGATTAAGTGAAAAGATTAACTCTGGACGAAATTCTGCAGTTTATCAGTGAATCGAAATTTCACTTGAAAAGAGGTTCCGAAATCAGTGCTGATTTCTTTAGTTCAACTCTGAATCGATTTTAATTTTCAACAATTTAATTGATTCAGAGTTTTGATATTAGATTCTAAACTCGAACAAGTTTTTCAACGAGTTAGTATGTTTGGAAGAATTACTGAACGGTTAAGGAGAGCATTTTAATACTTGTTTCAAAATCTTGGTAGATCCTGAACTATTCGAAATTATTAAACCGAATAGTTTAGTTCAAGTAGCTTTTTCGGATGGCCCGCCTTTGGATCAGCATATTCCATTAAACTTTATTTATTGTGGAATAGTTGTTTAATCACTAGGTTTAATTATAAGACAGGGTATGATACTTACTGTCCTGTATATAAAATTTTATTTTTGAAAATTCCTCATAAAAGATATAACTAAATAAACGTAAGCAAAACCTCTTAAACTACGAAAAAATACCGAAAATTCAAAATGTGTAGACAGATTGTAAATAACACTAAGATAAAAAATAGCAAAACATTTCTTTTGTAAAATATAACTAATTAATCAAGTAAAACGTGATTGATTCGTGTGTTGTCATCGAGATTACACAACTGTGCAAACATTTAACCCAATCAGATGACGGGAAGGGAATGAAAAAACATTTGGAAGATTTTTAGCAAACAAACAGAGTTACAATAATCATGCTAAAATGACAGTTTTTTAATAAGATATTAAAACAAATAAAAAATAACTTTATGCATACCGAGATACAGCAAAAACAAAGTTTTTAATTTGATATTAGAATATTATTATATGTAACGTAATTCGTTTTAGTATGTTTAAGTGGAATATTTGATAAAATCACAAGATATTTTATTAAACATTCAATTCATAAGATCATAGCCACATATTTGAAAAATTTCCTTCGTTGTTATATTATATTTTTAGCAGATAAATATCATTTCAAGTGTCTCTTAATACGAATTGTTTTCCAAAGTAATGTCTCCACAAGCATAGGAATATTCCTAAAACTGGTAACAAAACAAAACTCACAACAAGACGCGATCAAATGAAGTTTTTGTCATTGCGAGATTGAAAACTGAAACATTTTGTAAATATTAACACGAATTCTACTGAGCGACTTAAATGGAGCGTGAACGATACGCCAATGTTTCACTTGCGTCTCTTTCTTTTGATATTGGTTATGTGTATAACGATTTGCGTTACTTGTTAATTTTGTCTCTTAAGAATCATTTACGAATTTATGACAAAAAAGATATTATTGATTTCTTTAAAATTTTGTTTGTTTTCTAACTAGTTTTTATACTTAGAACATATTTTGATGTATGGAACAATGAAATGATACATACATTAATTGTGTGAAACATTTGCTATATGTTGTCACCTCTCGACTTCTTATTCTTAAATATATTTTATACTTAATCTTTTTAAAGTTGATTTTTTACTTAAAATTTACTGTAAAAAACATCTTTAATTTTTTTTTAAAAATGACTTAATATTATTTAACTTTATTTATTTTCTTATGTTTCATATTGTTAGTTTCTCTACCCTTGAATGTATGAAATATATTAAATGTTTTATGATCTTCCAGAAAATTATATATTATATAATTATATAAGTGCACCTATTAACTTCTTAAATCCATAGTTTTTACTGGTTTGTCTTAACTCCCCTGCATCCGTTGATTATATGGTTTACAGGATAAAATGGTTTTAGGAAAATATTTTTTGTTCGAGTTCTTCTGAGTCTGTGAAAAAATCTGTGAAAAAATCCAAACATCAGCTGCAGCATAGGAAATGATTATCATGTATACAGAAGAGGTCTTCAATAATACTACATCAGATGAACTTTGACCGCTACAATAAAGGTGACGAAAGTCTCTAGGAGAAATATTGCTCCAAACGCATAGTCATGGTAGACAGTACATGTTCGTGCTTCTTAAACCATTTATTATTTCAACTTCTTTTGTAACTTTGGCTTCATAATAAATAATGTCAATGGGTCCTACAAAATTGACCTCATAAAATGCACAAAGTCGTTCAAAAGTCTCTCAACAACTCTGTCAATATTTAAGGTGCCTTATTTTGAAAAGAAATTTTAAAACGGGAATAAAATTAATTTATTTATGTAATCCCGACAATAATAATAAAAAGCTTATATAGAGCCAATCGGTACTGCCATGTGTACAGCATAAAGAACCTTTGCTGTACTTGTAATATACTTTAGAGATAGTACAAGTCACAGAGTTTTGTAAATTTAATATAAATATCCAATTAATCATTAATTCAAAAAAAACAAGTTATCCTGAGTCCCAATTATATGCTTAGAAAATTTTTGTACATTTTTGTCTTTTTGTATCTCTATAAGTTTCTGTTTCTTAAGAACGTTTAAAAGGCTAAGAAAAGCAATTGATAATTTTCTTTGGTACTGTAGCTGTTGAACCGTGGGTGAACTCAATTATGCACAAACATGCTTGATTTTGCATATTTTTGAGTGTCTCAGTAGGTAATGAACTCCTCTTCAGGAAGGAAGGGTCTTTAGCTTCAAGGATCTAATCTGCCCTTTGTTGGGTTTTGATTTTCATCCTGCTAGGTATCTACACATCTTCTTCACCCAGGTTGCTCTGGGTGAGGGAGCTGGTTTAGTCACCAACCATTCGACCATGGGACAGGTATTACAGATTTACATGGTACCTGTAGCAGACAGCTGGTTAATGGCTCCTCGACTTCAGTATCAGTCACCCATATAAGTACTAATGCGGCCGTTGGTTGCTTACCTTCAGATATTGGACGAGATCCGGCGTACCCAACTGCAGCCATTGACTACCATATGCATAATAATAATAATAAATTAAAATATGAACGATTCGTTACTAAAATGAGAGGTTTTTTGTAGCTAGATCATATTTTATATTATTATATCTATAAAAAAATGTTTTTACAGTGATAATATAAAGAAAGTCTGCAAGGATAGATGACCATATTAAAATCCTCAACAAATCAAGTAAAATAGGAAAGTAGTCTACAAATCTATTAAAAATATACAAATTTTATTATAAAAATAATTCAATTTTAATACATAATTATACAATACATTTCTTTTTATTTTATATAATTTATAAATTAATTTAAACTTAACAAAATATTTTGGAAAGGTTATCTTTCTTTTATTCAGTGTTTTTTAACAAGAGAAAATGCAATCAAAAATATTTCTTTAAAATTATGAGACATCATTTTTGTTAACGCTTAAATGATAAAATATTATTTCTAACAAATTCATTATCCATAGATATAAAACGGTTTGAATGTTTTTACAAAAAAATATTTATGAAGCAAAAAAAATAGAAAGAAAGGAGTCTAAATTTAATTTTTATATCGATATTTGAACATAGCATCAAAGTAATTTAATCGTTTTATTTTTTAAAACATTTTTTTACAAAAGATGTTTCATTAAAAGCTCATTTTATCACTTGAAAATAGAGAAAAAGAAATGAAACTGTAATTATTTCGATAAGAATTAAAAAAGAATGTAGATTAAGAAAAAACAATAATTTAATTAAACTATTTTTTATTTTCTTTCGAAAGAGATTTTAAGAAAGATAATATAAAACTTTCAAATATTATCAGCAATTATTTATCAAATTTCTTTTAATTATTAAATTATTCTAAATCTATTTGTTACAGAAAAAAATATTACATTAAGAAAGAAATATTTCGTATCGATTTTTTGAATAAAAAGATACAATAAAAATAAATTACATGTAATATAAAATTTTATATATAAAATTATCTAATAAACTGAAAAAATAAATAAAAATAAAGCAAAAAATATTTAATTTGTTTAGACATGTTAAAAAATATTCTAATAATTTTTACAATAAAAATTTTATAATTAAATTTGATATTTTTTGAAATGTTTTGTTATATATATTTAAATAAAGATTTTAAAATTGAAACAGCCTTACTGTGACAATTTGGAAAGAACGAAGAAATTCAAAACTAAATGTATTTTGTCGGTATGATTGCCTTTCAATGATCGAATGTGTTGTTATATTGAAAGTTACAAATCTGAAACCTGATACAGTTGAGAGAATACAGTGTTCTCTCAAATTGCTATTTGGTCGACATATCAGTCGAATTGCATCAACGAGATTTCGGAATGTTTTGAGTTAAATGTGAAGGCTACAATTGAGTGGATTACACTGAGAGTTAGAAGTATCATCTCAAAGACAAGCTTTTAGTTGGAAATATATTGATATCTGTATCATATATCTCCGTTACCATGTGAAGTACGAAACAAAAGAGTAAACATCTCCTTTTCTCAAATGACAATTGATAGCTGCAAATGGTTAGGTTGTGGGAATGAAATTAATCAAGTTTAGTGCATTTCGGTTAGGGGTAGGGGTTGAAAAAAATAAATAAATTTACCTTAATCCAATAATTTATTTATGACATAACAATAACATTTACAATAATGTTTTTGTAAACATTTACAAAAAAATGTGAACAGTATTTTTTACAATTTTCGTTTAATTAAATAATATATTTTGATTCCTTTCGGAGTGATGCTAAATATGTTTCTATAGAAACTACAGTGAAGGGAATTTTCCAATAGTAAATATCTGTAATTTAAATTTCGTCGCAGTAATAAATGCGATCATTTGCTGTATATATCGCAAGAAAGACAAAAAATCATCAGAAACTTCATATGAAAATAAAACAAGTAATCCAATAATCAGAAACCTTAATGATGTTTACCTTCAAACTTTTCCTTCACAAATTTCTTGTAATGCACCATACTTTCCTTAATTCCATCACCAATACATCCTCATTTCCTTGATGTGTATAGATCTCCATTTCTAAATTTTAATCCTCCTCCATCATTTCAACGTACTATGTTGAGTTTACATCAATCTAAAGTCGCAGTTCCTTCAGCTCCTGTCGAGAAACCGGAAGAGTACGTTTATGCTAGAAACTTTAAATGCAAATTGAAAGTAAATGAGGAGAATACCATCTAATAACTAAAGATAACATTTGGGAGACTGTTCTAGTTCAGAAGAATGTAGATTAAAGGTAAATGGGGAATAGGGCCTCATTTATTACTGAAACGACATTAATTTACATCAGTTGTAATGCAATGTTTAACATAAGCCATCAAATTTAATGAGAAGAAAAAGTCACTGAACCAATGTATAGCAAATCGGGATTTCTTTATTTATGGAAGATTTGCCTCTGAATGTCTCTATTTTAGAAATTTATTTATATTATTTATGTACCGTAATTTAAAGATTTTACATTATGTTAAACAGTTTTGGGGTAAACAAAAAATAAAAATTTGACAATTTGCACGATTTGCACACTCGGAATGGGTTGACACTACTCAATGGAAAGTATTTTAAATCGGAATCACGATACAGAAAAATATTAATCACAATTCAAACTTGAAACTTATTTTCCAAAAATTAAAGAGATGAGTTCTAACAACCTCAAAGTAATGCGATTTACAAAATCACAATTTTCCAAAACGAAATCTCAACAAAAATACAAATTTCTTTTTTACCACCGTTCGGTCTTCGGGACAACTCGAGGATCGGACGGAACAATTACTCTGAGTATAGAGATTCCGACAATTCTGATGACGAAGAATTAGTTTCAATTATTGAGCAATATAGTCATATTCTAGAAGCATTTAATATCGAGTGTGACGAAGACTAAAAATTTTGAAAAAAATTGATATGCAATACTCGCACTTCATTTAGATTAAAAAACGTACAAAACTTTTGAAACTTTTTTTCATATATTTTAGTAATGTTTTAATAATATTTTGTGATATTTAATAAAAAATAGTTGTATAACCCGCTCCATTAAATAATCTTGAAACTGTATGTTTTTTTCGTACAAATTAGAGTAATTTCTTCTTACTTTCAATTTAAATTTTTTTAAAAAAATTTTCTAAAGAGCAAAAAATATTATTATTATTATAAGGTCGTTTAAGAAATAATGTCGTTTTTTTAATCTTAATCTTTAAAGACAAATATCTCAGTGTAGAATCAACTTTATTAATCGAAATAAAATCCGTTAGGATCAGTATACTTTTGCCAACATTGAACAAGTTTATTTTATCCGGTTGCATAAAATTCTGGATTTCTGGAGAGATGAAATCGTTGAAGGCAGTTTTAGCATCCCCTTGATTTTTGAAGTATTTCTTCTGGAGGAAAATGTCAAGATGTTTGATAAAGTGATAATCAGTAGGTGAGAAGTCAGGCCAGTATGGTGGATGACTCAAAGTTTCGTAGCCAAGTTCGTTTAACAGTTGTATTGTCAGACGTGCGATGTATGGCCGAGACTTGTCGTGGAAAAGAATAGGCTCTTTCCTATTGACTAATTCCGATTGTTGTTGTTGGAGTTTCTGGTTAATTTTGATAATTTCCTGACAGTATCTCTCTGCCGTAATTGTTTCTCGTGGATGTAGGAAGCTATGAGGAATAATAACGGCCGCAGACCACCAAACAGGTTGCAGAGCTTGATCGTGGTATAACCATTGAGAAGAAAGTCTCCGATTGTCGTAGAAAATCCCCTTTTCATCACACTCTACAATTCGGTCCAGAAACGGATCATTCTTGTTCCTCAAAAGAAATTAAGACGATTCCTCAAAACGATGCATTTTTTGATTATCATTTAGTTCGTATTGAATCTATCTAGTATTTTCGACTTCCCAATGTCACGCAGATGGTTTGAAATTTTTCCTATCGTGACACCCAGTTCCTCCGCAAGCTCTCGAACTTTTGAGCGTGGATTTGCTTCTACTAGAGCCTTCAAATTTTCATTTTCAATAGCAGGTTTCCGTCCACGACAATCATCATCTTTGATGGTCTCATCTTCTTCTTGAATTTTTTTGAACCAACGTTGTAACATAAGTTCGTTTGTGGTTCCATCGCCCAATGCATTGTTGATATTACTGGCGGCCTTCGATGCTTTATGGTCAAGTTTGAATTCATATAAAATAATTGCTCATAATTGCGCTTTTTGCATATTGACAATTATTTAAATAAGCACGTTATTTTAAAGTTAATATTTAAACAAAGTATCATAGAAATATAGAGTTTTTCATAAGCTTTAAAATTATGTATAAAACATAAATAAATGATAAAGATTTATTTCAAAAACTGATCAAAAATCAGGACCATTCAAAAATGAAATTATTTTTTAAACAACCTCATATTATTGTTGTTATTATTATTATTATTATTACTTTTATACCTTAAAATATTTAATTCGAAATCATTTAGTGCTAAGTGATTTAAAATGTGGCATGGATCAAGACTGCACGGAAATATACAACAGCATCTGCCATCCTGAGGCCAGTGAATGCACCTGTCCTGCCCAGACATTTTATGTTCCTGCATCTCATTCTTGTGGTATGTAGATTATTTGAATAAAATTTTAACTAAAAATATTAAAAAAGCTATTAAAATTATTATTAAACGAGTCTTAAGTACACATCGAGAATCTTAATTTATAGCAAATTAATGTCTGAAACTATTAAAGATTGACTTAAAAAAGTATTTGCTTGACTTGGCATTTTTAAAACTGATTTAAAATTAATTATAATTGTTTTATTTTTTCAGAGTAGAAAAAGGATTATATGATAACTTTCGTTTTATTTTATTTATAATTTTTATTTAAAAGTTATAATAATAACAGTTTAAATAAAAGTAGAGTTTGAAAGAGATTTTGTTCGAAGGAAAACTTTTTGCAAAGGTTTTAATAATTTTAATTTAAAATTTTCTTCTGTACATTTAAAATATAAACTGTTGACGATGTTTATCAATAATAAATGTCTGAAAAAACGAAGTAGTAAATATACAGTGCAAGATCAATGATCTGAAGAAAACAAATTATCATTATTTTGTTGTTTTAAATAATTTTAATATTACGTTTTTCTAAATTTATTTTTTTATGTTATAACTTTTACTTACATGCAAACATTTGTAAATAATGCAAATAAAAATAATTAATAATAAAAAGTGTACTTTAATCCCTTAAGGATCACGCTTGATTTAATTCTAGCAGCGTCGCATTTTTTTTAGAATTGTAATGCTCACACTCGGATGGACACGGGCGATACAAATACTAAATAATTATTATATTAAAAATTATTATCACTGTAAAAAATGTTTTATATCAAGAACAATACAAGAGTCAACCCTTTAGGTACCATTGACCCTTTGAAGAGGAATTGAAATTTTCATGATCTGATTCACGTAAATTCGATTTTTTTTACTTTTTTTGAATAAAACATTATGTTTTATTCTGCTTCTTTATCTTTCTAAATACGAATTCATGTGTTAGAAATATTATTCATCAAATCGATTGTTTTCTGTCTTAATAATTTTTAATTATTCATATAAATTAAAAATTTAAATCTCAAAATTTTTATCTCGCCTGTATAGTTTATTATTTTTTAATTTAAAGGGTAAAATATTTTTATGTTAATTTTGTTCGGTTTCGTTAAATTTAAATTAGAGTAAAAGAAAATTTAAAGTTAATTTAAATTAGAGTAAAAGAAAATCTAAAGTTAATTTAAAATTTAGAGTAAAAGAAAATTTAAAGTTAA
>MQRK01195520.1:514-27160 GCA_001938485.1 Girardia tigrina | reverse complement strand
AAAATTAAATATTGACAATCCATCTGGTTAGGAGAGGCACAATCCCAAATCAACATACAACATTTAAACATACAAAAAACTACACAAAAACATCCACACACCAAATATTCCTCACAATTCTTAATAAAAAATAATAGAAACATAACAAATATAAGATAAAATTAAAGAAAGTAATGGTTAAAATGATCTTTGTAAACTTAAAAAAACATTAAAAGTTAATACTTTAAACCCTGATATAAAAATGACTTTATTATAATAGTTCCAAATAACCAACGATTATTTATAATAAATTAAAAAAAAATATATCTCGTTAAGGTATTTCAAAAAGTCAATTACTTTCCTGTTCCTTTAACATTATATTTAAATAAGATTAAGCTATTAAACCTTTAACGCGATTAATGATGTTGTAAATGTGTTTGATAAATAAACTTGTTCTTTACTTGTTGTGAGAATCGTACTGCACTTTCCAGATACCCTGTATCTTAGAGTATGTTCTAGTTTTGAATGATATCCTTTCTTTTAAATGTTATTTAAAAATTATAATAGATAATTTCAACTTTTTAACGGATTAACGATAATTTAATGAATGAAAATTGTCATTACGGTACACCTTTTTAATAAACTTCTTTGACTATAAATTGTAATATTTCATTTAAGTTGCAAGATTTTCATCTTTGGGTTTTCGAATTTATCAATCTTTTAACAATTATCTTAAATATTTTCAAATACATAATAACAAAGGAATTTGGATTTATTTATCGACACTTTTCTAAGCAATTCGATAATTCCTGTTGTTAAGAGCACTGACACAATTATTATTAAAAAAATTATTATCATTACAATTAGAGTCATTTCCGTGACAAATCTCGGATGATCGTTCATCATTCGTCATTATTCTAATTAGTGTTATTTCTGAACTTTTAATAATGATTATTCAAACAATTTTTCTCATTTCTCAATAAAACTTATAATTATTTTTAATTTGAAAATATTTAGATATTCGTTATAAAATTAATAAATTTAACGTTTTAGAACTTCAAAATTATTTTATTTAAAGCTCAAATAAAATTTATGACATAATAATAATTTAAAATACAATAATACAAAAACTTAAGTCGTTTATGTTTTAATTTATTTGAAAAATATTTTATTAAATTATGAAAACTAATTAAAAGTAAATGTAAAATTAATTCAAACCTCTAAAATATTTTTAATGAAAAAATTAATTATTTAAATTTTTAAAAAATATTACTTTTATTTCAAATTCTCCTTACATTATTACTTTTACAATTTTAAACTTTATTGGATTATTAAGTAATTTATTAATTTGAAAAATGTAAATTTTGTTCGAAGGATCAGTTATCGTTAATACATTTGTTAGGAAATTTTTGAAATAATAGTTGAATTAAAAGTAGAATTTTAAATTAAAAAATTGAAAAAAGTAAAATAAAGTTGCTGCGCATGATAAAATTTCGAAAGTTTATTAAAAGAAAATGAAATTATTTATTCGTGGGAAATTAAAAAAGTAAAATGAATTATCAATTATATATTTATTATATATGACACCGGTTTGAGATTTACGAAACAAATAGTTTCTCAGAAATTAAAAAAATAAATAAATTTAATTTCGATTAAATTTCTTTACATAAAGAGTATTTGGGACTTTTTTGGATAAATCAAAACTTGATAATGGATGTTGTCTTTTAATATCGATAATGTGGGAGATGTTACAAACACATCTAACATGGCACCAAACATCAATTTTCTAAATGGACGGGAGAATCATAATTCCAATTTCAACGCACTCAGATCAGCACATCACATTCATACTCAATTTAAAATATTCATCCTACATGTCATATCAATTTTATCTGAATTTATATTCATTTGATTTCGATTTACTTGACTGTTATGTACGTTTGAGAAACTATGAGAAATTTAACATAACAATAATTATTACATGATTATTTTAATTTACGGAGGCCAAACTTTTACTTTGTTTAATTATGCAAAGTGGCATTGTAGTGGTCACCTTTGTAAGAAAAATTAAAAAAAAAATTTTATATAAATATTTATACATATAAATTAAATATATAAAAACTACCATATAAATTATCTGTAACACTAATAAAAACAATTTGTTTATGCGAATTACTTTTTTGTGAAAATTTGAATTTTTAATAAATTTTCTACTTTGTCAATGTTAAATATTTTATGAAATTAAACTCCGGAAATATCCGTTGAGTCAATTTTAACATTAAAAAATGGTGTCAGAAAAAAAGAAAGGGCAATTCTGATCCGCTATCAGTATTCCGCCTGGATACATTCCAGCGATCAAGATTCCGGGCGACGTACACTCTCCGATCAGACAACCGGAACTTCACATCGGTTTAAGCAGAATAGTTAGTGTTCCGATAAGCACTCCTATCGCCGATACCGACAACTTGCAGGCCAGCGACACCGAGATCAGTTGTTCGAGTCTTTTCCTAGTGTCCAATACGTCGTCAACGGATCGCGTGTGGACCTTATTTCTCGATCAATTGAACCAATCAAACTCTTCATCCACATGCAACTCAGCAGTTCTGACAGACCAGTCATCAATATGCCGGGCAATATGAAACCAAACATCCTGAACCGACGGTTAGAAATGACAATTCCACGATCAGTCAGTCCACCCCGCTACAATATTCGCCTTCAACAGACCAATACAATCAGGCCACTAATCAAAATTTCGACCGATAGTCTCTATATCGTCGCTTTGAATTTCAATAATTGACTAACCGCGATACAGACCGATTCAAATCGCTCAATCTGGCAATCAGTAATCCGAACCGCGAGCCACACCCACCGAGAACTAGGTGTTGCTGTACCGACAACCACTCCGAGCAGATGCATCCATCCAATTTTCTCAGTTCCTAATTTAACAATCAAACTAGTATCAGAAACGTTGAACCCTTGGTTCACCTTCAATAGGCAACCTTATTTATATATGTTTATTAAAATTCATTATAATAATTACATAATATTATTTATTTATATAATTAAAAAACCCGCAAGTATTGTTATTAATCCCCCATTCAGCAATTTCAGAGTGATTGTAAGGCACGCAGAAGTTCCATCTAAACCGCTTTAAAAGAAAATGCGATGATGAGTGTAATATTACCCAAGAAATCGAACTCTTTGGCTACTGAAATGCACTATATCAATTATCGTGAGGGGGTGTCCAAATCTGCAACATGAAGTATTTATTATAGATACGATGTCCGCAGTTGGACATCTCACTTCCATTCTTCAGGCCGTGACTGGTTTTCGATTTTATTTAACAAACGGTTTCAAGCCATTACACGAGAGTTTATCGTGGCATCAATATGGTATCACCGCCAACGCAATTTTGGATTGCCATATCATTCTGCTAGGGGGTAATAACATTAACACGAACTATAATCCAACTAGTTCTGCAGACATATACGCTTTAAACGTTGCACCACCAACTTTTTTTGTCGACCAGTCCGGTTCACCTAAAGTTTGGCTAGATTTAATGAATTTCAGGTTTAAGGCAATGCATATCAAGTCGCAGAACAGTTTGTTCCAGAATCTGCTCTGTGCATTACCGGCAGATATACTCCATATGCTCGCACCATATCTTGCGACAATAATACAAAACACCGAACCGTATGAACAATTTCGGCGACAAATCATGATGGCTCACGAGCCCAAATTTGATGTTGTATTTGAAAACTATTTCAAGACACAACAAATCAGCATATTGATGCAATCACAATTCCTGCAACGAGTCATCAGTGACATGGAATTGATCCATCCGGGGATCACCCAAGACAAAAATACGGCGATTTTGAAGAAATTCTTCATACAATCTGTCGTGTTCCCTTCTCTCAACAACATCTTAGTGGACTCTGAGCCCCCATCCGTTTTTTTGAGTTCAACGGCAACTCATATATGCTCCGAACTCCTCTCGATGGCTTATTGTTACTTAAGGGAACAGACTCGTCTCCTCGGCACACATCAATGAATTGTGTGTGCTTCGGAGCGCTTTTGGGTTCAAACCGGTAACGAGTATTGCCCGACCGGTGGTCTGAGCTTCCGAGAGGTTGATATTATTTTTTAATGATTATTTGGGAGAATTTAACGTCAATTACATCGAACGAAGAAAGCCTCAAGGAAGTAAGCGACGATTGAACCACGTACCCCTATGCATTCTGTGGTCGACCTGCGCCATCTCCAAAAGGTTCTTCCCCTTACTCCGAGACTCGATTATTATTCACAATTTATATTTATTTCATAATTACACTTGATTGTATTTATATTTGATCATATTTGATAGTATTTTATATTTAATCGTACTAGTTTATATCTTTATGAATTAGCAAATGAAGAGATTGGAAGGACAATCAGTCTACTTTTATTTAAACTACTGGCTTTACATCTACTTTAACGACTTTCTAATCTATTAACGGCATTTTAGTTTGGCGAGCACTGAATTCATTCTCCATCTGAAAGTCTTATCATTATCACTCGACTATCGTAGAACTGGGAATCATATTTCGCCTCACATCAGGAGCTTAGTTATCGAAACAATGAAATTTTATTCATGAGAAATTTTAATATTCAAGATTATGTGGGTAAGTAATGAAATTTTTTTGTACGGTTCTGACGTGCAAATCGATGGTCGGACATGAGTATAGGGGCGAAAGACTAATCGAAAAATCTAGTAGCTGGTTCCTTCCGAAGTTTCCCTCAGGATAGCTGGCGTTTATGATTCCGTAGTTGAACCTGGTAAAGCGAATGATTAGAAGTATTGGGGGCGAAATGCTCTCAACTTATTCTCAAACTTTAAATGGGTTCGAAGTGCGCCTCTCTTTAAGATTTTTGTTGGAGGTGTACATCGAATACAAATGCCTAGTGGGCCATTTTTGGTAAGCAGAACTGGCGATGTGGGATGAACCAAACATCGGCAATTGTTTTATGATAAGTCATCAAATTGTAATTCATTTGAGGAGTAAATCTGTTTGTTAAAATTTATAAGATAAAATTGAAATGTTTTTACAATTGAATATTTTCGAAATCATTTATTTACACTATCCTCTAGCACTTTAACCTTCCCCTTTAAACTTCGTTATAACCTCACCATTTTATACACATTCGGATAGTACACGAAGGTCAAACGTCTCGAGTTGGAAAGTTATAAAATTTATAGAGATAAGTTAACTTCTGCTTGGAATGTAGAATTATTCAAGTCTAATTAATTACCTCACAAAACTGGAAATATTATTTACAAATTTATCCCGAAATAAATAGAAAAATTTATTAAAAGAATTTTATTCAAGAAATACAATAAAAGAAATCCATTAAAGAAATTTATGAAGATAGAGATAAAGTTACTCGAAAAAAAATTTTTTTTACCTACATTAAAACGAAATAATAATCAAGAGATAAAACGAAACCATTAAGCTATCTATTATTATCAGACCTCTTTATTAACTCAATCCATTCACTTATTTTATAAGAGGATTATTCTAATTAATTTCCATAATCAACTTTTATAAACTATATACAAACATTTACATTGTTTTTTGTAAATTATTTCATATCACGCATTATATTATTACACGAGTCGTATCGCTAATTATATGATATAATAGTAAAAATCACATTGTTATGAAAATTGCCCAGCAATCGTTAAAGGTTCAGATGTTATTTGTAACTCTTTCGTACTTTCCTGCAATGAACCTGGTATCTACATTATGTACAAGAACTCTTTTATAAATTGTTTATTAGATCACCAATGTAGACTCACATTTTCATTTATGCAATATTTATCAAACTATACACATTGGTAGCGTATCCTAAGAAAGCGACACGTCGACCTGACCATCCCTAAACCCATTTTCCTTTTCTACGCTTTAAGGAGTCGCGAAGGTACTAATATTTCATACTTTAACCAAGAAACTATTACTGTTATAATTGCTAACAAATCGTTCGAGAATTGTCTGTACATAATTTGTTTACAATTCTTAACAGAGGAATTGATAATATTATAGTTATTAACAAAGCATTTAAGATATATTCATACGCAAATTATTTACAAATTTCGGCCAGTTTCATAGCATTGTACTCACTACGAACGACTTCCCTCTCTCCCTACTCACTAATCGCAATCACTCTTTATCTACAATATTTACAAGTAATACTCTGCTTCCTACTCCACAACCTCTTTCGTACTCCATGCCGCACGATCAACTATCCCAACCCTGCTTTGTCTCTCGGCGACCACCTTGATTGCATTGAAACTTCCATTCATTACTGCTTTTTCAAATGTTGGAGTTAAGAATATTACCAAATACGAATAAGTAATTAACATCAAATTATTCAAAACTGTATTAACTTTATTAATATCTTTACTAACAGACGATAATATATTACGAGAAAAATAAAATGTGGTATAAATCATAATAAAATTAATAAGTACGACTAAATAGACAACATTAGGTTATTCAAGATGTATTAATTTCATTATAATGATTACAATTAGATGATGAAATATTGATAGAAATAAAACTCAATAGGAGCTAAAACAAAATCGAATGCCTCATACTTGTAGTTATATTAATGCGATTCAACTGTCCCGTTCGGAAATATCTTTCGAAAATAATTATGAATACGAGAATTGTTGTTGTCCTTATACGTGCGCTTTTCTGGTGTGCAAAAACTTTTCAGAGTAAAGTGAAGTGTGTACGCGTGTGTGTCTTTGAAACCGTGGTAAAATGTGTCTGTAGAAAACAGTGTTAAAACGTATCTGTAGCAAACTGTGTGCTGAGAGTCATCGGCATTTACACCGATTTTATTACAAGGACGTTCGGGCATGTTTGCTGATTGGCGGTTGACTGCGCACCGACCACCACGAGAAAGGAAGCCACGACTGTTGATCCCAAAGATGCAATAAGTCGTTAATCAGATGCAGAATGTCATCCTGTGTGCGCTGCTTATTAGTAAGCAGCTATTTATCTGGTGGAATGGAAGATTTACTTATTTTCTCGTCTGTATGTCGGCCACCCACTGTCGTCGCGGATATGCTGCCGATTGTTTACCCAGCGGATCCTTATCTCCGGTGAATTATTTTGGTAATTCAACTAATTAATTAAAATTCTTAGTTAACTTCTTTATTTTTTAAGGGTTTTGAAAGGGTCTTCTGAATGGTTTGCCATGTGTTTTCCGACTCTACTCAAGGCTGTGGCTAATCTGCTATTGATGAACTTCACCTGGCTCGTTTTCTGGTCTCTATTGTTTTCGGGTGGGTTTTTACTTCATTTCTAGCTTGTGGCCAGTCTGACAGTTATCTTTATGAACGTAAATGGACAATGGGCTTCTCAGTCTCGTTTGCCGTTCTACACGCTCCAGGGCCTATTTACACTCAACGGTTATAGTCGAGCTAGACTATAGCCCACTCATCCTCCTATCAAAGGTTCCTGGCGTGTGGGGCGGTGACGTTATTGGGGAGCTCGGGATCTCTATCGTAACAAATCGTTGCCACCAATGCACAAGGCTATTCTTGCTGCTACGAGCACCACCAATATGCAAGAATTGGCAGCAATTGCTGACAGAATCTTCGAAACGGTGCCATAAAATTCGGATACTTGTTTCAATGTTGCCACACCAATCACCGGCAACACTGCTCCGAGTTCGGCTGGAAAACAAAGCACACAAATTGTTGCACTGACAGTCCAGGTGGCCCAAATGGCCACAGTCATGACCGAGATAATAGCAACTGTGGCTTCATTAAAAAGAAAAGCCAATGATGACCGGCGCAGACAACAAAGCAGTCGGCCTAACACCAGAAAAAGTTTCACAACCCGTCGACAACTACTCTGCTATTACCATCAAAAATTCAGGACACAGTCCAGAAAGTGCCAATCTGGATGTGAATGGAAGGGCGACTGCACAACAATTGTAGATGAAAAAAAATCTGTATTCTTCATTCTAAGTATGCCGATCGATCCATATCATGCGCTAATGGTCGCAAGTACCAGACGATAAAAATCTGAGTTCCTCTTCGGTTTTTGCAACCGACTCAAAAGACACCAATAATTTATGCGATATTTTCACGTGCAACACCACCACCAACAGTCATATCACTAATATGGCATCATTTTTGGCTGACACCGGATCTGCAATATCAGTATTACCTCATCGGTTCCACCCGTGCAACAATCCCACTACCAGACAACTCAAAGTCGCAAATAGATCCATTTTTCATACATATGGAACCATTCAATTGTCATTTTAAGTGACACGACTGGACCAGAACTTCACGTGGACTTTTACCGTTGCTGATGTCATGCAACCCATACTTGGCGCAGACTTCTTTGATCATTTTGAACTTTTGGCGGACTGCAGAAACAAAAAGCTCGTCCTAAACTGCTCTTTGGAGACCCTTCTCACTGCACTGACTGCATTCCACACACCAACCTCTCAATAATGTTGTGCCAAATAATCCGTTGACCACTTTCTCTTTGTCATCGCAACAGAAGAAAATCAATTTCTCTCCGATGCCTGATTCTAACCTGCGATCTGACCACTCTTCGGTGATCCTTGTCAATAAACCCGAGCAGTTTCTCGGCTCAATCAAGCCATTAAACCCATCAACCCAAACTGATAAACCAAACGAACAAACTTTCACCAAATCAGCCATCGATTTTAAAGGTACACAACAATCTATCAATATCAACAAGCTAAAACCATGTATCCACAACGAGGACATGGCAGTTGACACTCCGTCTTCATTCCTAAAGAAACCTTCAGTCATATTTTCGCCGTGGGTTCAATATGATGATTTTTGAATAACTCTCACAAAGATTTGACATGACCAAACATCGTTCCATCATGCTCCGTATCTTTCGTTGGGGGCTGATGTAATGGTCACCCTTGTAAGAAAAATTTAGAAAATTAATTTTTATATAAATATTTATACATATAAATTAAATATATAAAAATTACCTTGTAAATTATATATAACACTAATAAAAACAATTTGTTAATGCGAATTACTTTTTTTGTGAAAATTTGAATTTTAAATAAATTTTCTACTTTATCAATTTTTAATATTTTTATGAAATTAAACTCCGGAAATATCCGTTGAGTAAATTTTAACACAAAAGGCATTCTTTCCAGAAATCAGACGCCATGGCTTCTATTAACAGACGAAATATACCGCATCTCATGGAGCAAGTACATGTCCATTCTCACTAATTACGAAAGTAAATTGACATCCTTTTCAAGTTATTACAATACAATTACGTCTTATTATATACAAAACAAGATTATCATTTATCGGCAAATACCACTGTTTCTGTTTATGAATTACTTGATGAAAAATATTTTTATGAATGGAATCGCCTTCTGAACTCGTATTGCTTTTATCATCTTTTTAAATAATAAGTAATTCATTTTAAAACACATTTTCCTTATATTATTCATGTTTTATTTATTTTATTCTATTATTATAATTTTTCGATGCATTATCAGGGCGTCAAGCGATTCTCATAGACTGAATCTATTATTTAATTTATTACTATCTCGAGGACCGTCGGAATTCTATGAAATACATTAAGAATCATTTACAATATTTATGATCAATGTAAAAATGGTTTCTAATAAATCTTTCCAACATTAATTGAGTTCATATTAAGATCTGTTTTCACAACAATCCCTTTTCGGTTGTTGTTAACTTTATTAATTTCTTTACCCAAGTAATTTTAATATCCTTTAAAAAAGCTTCTAAAAGAAGAATGACCATAAATAATTGATGTTAATTCTCACCAGTTAATTGTGTTGCGATAAAATTTGGATCGGAATATCCCAAATAATCCGGAATGAGCCAACTTTGATACTTTTCTATGAATTTCACAAGAATCTCAAAGGGAGGACGATTTTCTGTGAATTATTTGGAAATAAAACATTTTTTAATGATATATTTAATTTAATTCTTGAATATTTATTAGTAATAAGTTGAATGAAAATTTAACATTAAATACCCCTGTAACCACTTCAAGGGTAACCAAACTGTACAATAATCATTAAAAGGATAAGGTTAATACTCTTGGACTATGTCTTATTCGCCAATAATTAAGTTTTTCAGAATTTGTTTATAATTCATATTTAATAAAATGTTTTATTTTAATCCTTTCCAGCCCATTGTTGCCATATGGCAACATATTTGAAAAATTAAATTACAGTTATCTCTTTTACCCAATTAAAATTTTACACATAGTAATAGTTTATAAAAAGTCTAATAGATGGCACTACATATATTAGAATGCAAAAAAGCGCAATTCTCACTTGTTTCTTAGCAATTTAAATCAACATTGTAACGGATATTCAATGCTCCAAAAATAATAATTTGGGCTGGAAAGGGTTAAGTAATAATATCTTATGACCAAATACATATCTTATAGATGAAAGTTAATGGTGATGTTTAAAATATTGACTAATTAGTTTCAAGTTTATGAACAGAATAATTTTTCAAAGTTCCATGGACCAATATTAAACATTTAGTTTATACAGTTTCAACTCATTAGGCCACTTGGTTTCAGAAAAAAACGGTGGTTTAGCGAAACAACATTTATAACATTAATATCCAATTTTTTACAATTAATTTTAGAAATCATAATTTTTTAATTTCGTTACGAATTAATTCTCTTGATTAAAATGAACTCTACCTAATTTTCTCAATATTTTAAATTAATATTATTAAAATTTGATTCGCATTTTTCAAAGCATCAGTAATTCCTTTTACAACATTAATACCCAAGTCTAACTTCCTTTATCTCCACATTTTTTTCTCAAAGGGGATCTTACACAAACTCATCTTACACTCAGTTTGGCGGTTTAAAGAGTAATCCATATAATTGTGTTCTTATTTTGTATTGGTGGTTGGCAGACTTCAAGGGAAAGGCTGTTCAAAGGGGTTTTCAATAGTATTTAAAATGGTTCAGGCATTTCTAGGCAGTTAGCGAGGGTTACGGTTTAACGAGGGGCGTCTTAATGAGGTGAGACTATTTATAGATCCAAAAAGTTTAAAAAGACATATGTTTGGAAGTGTAGGGCCTACATTTACCGATTCAATTTCCCTCTACCACATGCACAGACCGATCACAACAGTTACAAGGTCCCTTGTGGGAACACATTAATCACTTGATATTAGAAGATGAATTGCTGTTCTATCGGGATGGACATATAAAACGCGTGGTTGTCCCAGAAGCTGCTCAACATCGCTTAATTCAGTACATTCATCAAGATTTATGTCGCATAGGATATAAGAAGTTGTATGAATATATGCAGGATATCTATTTCTGGCCACAAATGCGACAGACAATTGAGAAAGTTTCTAAAGAATGTGTTATTTGTGCAAAACGGAAGGTACTAACAACACCATCTAAGGAGACATTTTTACCTCGAGATAATAAAACATTATTTGAGGAAGTTGTAATGGATATTGTACATTTTTTACCTTCTAAAACGGGAAAGAAATATGTATTAATACTTGTGATGGTTGATAGATTTAGCAAGGTCGTTGTATTGGTACCACTTCATAATCATGATGAAAACACGTTGATTGCTGCTATTAAAAATAGATGGATTTATCGATTCGGGAAACCCAGATCATTTTTATCAGACAGGGGAAAAAACTTTTGAAGGCAACAAGTTGCGGGAGATGTGTAAAACCTTCAATATATCTCCAGAATTTTCGTCTCCGTATCAACACCAATCCAATCGATTAGCAGAGCGCACGATTCGTTCATTGCGTGATATGGTAGTTACTTCTAGTGCATTTCAAAATGATTCTCTAGATTGGGAAGAACTACTTCCAAAAATTGAATTTCTTCTGAATACAACTTGGCAAAGCTCTATCGGATGTACTCCATTTGAGGTTTTATTTAGACTGAAGCTGAATTTACATGGCACATTCAATAGATTACCCCATACACAATCAAAGCCGATGATAGTTGAACATAATTCTAAGTCTGCCTATCGATTACAGATGCAAGATGATGAAGAACGAGGACATCGGATTTTTCAGGTGGGAGAGGAAGTGTTAGTAAAGGTGGAACCTCACAAATTGAGGAATGAAGGATTCAGATATGAAGGCCAAATAAAATTGTAAAATTCCTCACTCCTCATCAAGTGGTTCTGAAGTATCCCAGATCCTTGAAACCGCGCCGCATTGAATGGTTGAAAAAGTATACAAGACCTGCAAATTAAAGAGGCGGAAGTTGGATAATTGAATGTTATTTTAATATTCAATTATTGTTGTTGTTTTAATATTTGATTATTTGTGTTAGAATTTAAATATATTTATTCTGATGGATTTCGATTGTGTTCTTACTCGATCAATTCAATATTGCATTTTCAACCGACAAAAAAATTAAAGCAGACGCCAAAAATAAATGGCGAAAAAGAGAAAACCAAAAATGTTAATATTTTTTCCGTTCTTTCAATCAGAACAAAATTGATCATTGTCACCCATTATAATCAATAATAATACGCATTATCAATTATTGACTCAAATAAATTATAAAAAAGGGTTTTTGTTGTGTTGCGTCGTTAAATTCTGTCACGTTTATTTTGATGAGATATCAACAAAAAAAATGAATTGATTCAGAATCGATTGAAATTATAATTTTCAAGGAGTTTTTTTGTACAGAATATTTTCCTCCGTTTTTTACATTCTTTTTTATTTGCAAATAACAATAGTCAAGTGTTGTATCTCAGAGGAAGATGAGATATATTTCTTCGTTTTGTGTTTATTCAATTTCATATTAAAGTTCAGTTTCTTTCTCAAAAAAGGACCAGTCTCAACCGTCCCACAGGTCAAGGGACCATTGTTCAAGGAATCGTCGCTGTGCTTCGTCAATTTTCTATTTTTTTTCGAACAATTTTCCCATTGACACTCTCGGTTTCGGAATAATCCTCAGACGAATTATTAACGACGCGTATACACGAATCGGAATTTCTCACGACAAATTCTTTATATTGTTTGTAGAATATCGAATGAATATTTTTAATGCTGCGCGATTTTGAGTCAATAATCGAATGCAATTCATTCAGTAATTCACTTAATTTTTTTACATTTATTTTGTCTAATTCTCGATTGATAATCAATGAATGAATTTCTTTCATTTTTTTGTCGAAATTAATGTTCATATTTAAACAGACGAAGCTAATTGGCGAATTTTGTCATCGATTTTTCTCACTCGAAAATGCGATTTCGATTATCGCTGTTAAATTCGGTTTACCGCTTTTATTAAACACAATTTTAATTCGATTTGAATGTCTTTTACTATCCGATTTAAATTTACAACAGAAAAATCCATTTTTAATAACGATTTTATTTTGTAATACAACAAATTCCGAATTGATTCGCAGATGAAAATCGATACATTTTTGCTCTCGTTTTTAACTACAAATTGAGTGATGTCTTCCGGAGCGCGAATAAATCTGATTTCGTCGTCGATTAGTAATTCTTTGTCGTCGTCTTCGAGGGAAACATGATCGCATATTTCGATCGATCGATTGAGATTATCGGTTAAAATGACTAAATCGTCGTAATAATAATTTTTTGTTGTTGATGTCATTGGAAAAACTCGAAAATGAAAATAATTTAACTGGAATGTGAAAAAATTGAAAGATACGTAAAATTTTTATTTTAGTAACAAATTGAAGAAATGTGACAATAGTCGCATATACAACCTTGAAAATTAACACATTAAAACAAATTATCAAAAATTGTTAAATTGTTTTTCTTATTTTTTAAATTGTAATTCTAATAAGATTTACAATACACATTCACATATCAAACAAACAAAAACAATTCATTTACATTTCATATATTAAATTTCATTATACAAATCGAAAGAAATATACACAATCAATTTATTGTTTTTGATTCATGTAATAACTGTTTAATTATTACTCAACAAAAGAACCATTTAACAATGAGTTTAATTAACAATTATTTGATTTCAATAAATTCATATATATATATATATTTGATTAATTATTTTAATTATTTATTTAATTTACTTGTTTAAAATTTAATTTAATATACTTATTTTATATTTAATTTAAATTTTTTACTTTGTTTAATTTTAATTTAGATTGGGTTCAAGTAAGGGCCAAAGACAATCACAACGCGAACATCAAGCTTCCAGTTTTATTACTTTTCGACGAAGATTTTTTGATTGATAAGAGAAGGTTGCATGTTTTCTTGCGTTTCTTTATGTCTTTATTTGTCGGAGCCTGCTTGTTGATTATTTTTATCCTTTTCTATTAGTTGTTCATCTAACACAGATAGCAGATCGATCAATGATTACATGTGCTCCTTTGCGACTCTTAGTTCACTTTCAGTCATGATCATTTCCTCCTTCTTTTACAATAAAACATATGTAATACATAAAAAAGGATATATAAAAAAGTATAAAATGTTACAAGAGCCATTCATACAATAAATCAAAACTAGAAAAAACAACACGTGTCACTGTCTAACAGTGGTATGGTGCATAACATATACTTCTGACATAAAAATTGTCATAAATATTGAAGAAAGAATATTTTGTAAACGGTGGCAGCCGTCGAATGGTTAATTTAATTTTGAATACGATTAATATAGTCATAATATCAATGGAAGTTTATTATGATCTGTGTAAAACCTTTATTTCTTGTTAATTTAAAATAATCCTTGCTAAAGCAAAATATTTATTGCTTTAACAAGGAATATTTTTTTATAAAGTTTTCACAAGCGAAAGTGAAAAATAATAAAATAAACTAACTTAAATAACAAAAATAAACTATATTATTACCAAACAACAAAAATAACAAAGTAAAATAATATTTATCATTGAAGTCCAAAGAAACAGGATAATTTTTCCACGAATCCAGAATTCATAACTTCCGCATGCAGTGTTTCTTCTAGTCCTGTACAGGTGGAACATTTCCCCAAAATTTTTCCAATTATAAGCCATATTTAGCAATAAACACCCGAATGTTTTCAAGTAATGACACTAATATAATGATATATTATGCAAATAATGGAGCAAAACAACAGCACACATACACACTTAAAAATAAAGGAGGAGTTCATGGAACTTTTTCAATCAATTGCACGTAGCAAGTCATTCCGTTATGCTAGAGAACCCAGATCATTTAGTTGACTATTTAAAGGTACCATATTGGCTACTTTAAGAGGAAATACCGCACACTACAAAGTAGGGTAGACTGCTAAATCTGTGCACTGAGCTAGATGGTAGAGGGCGCATAAGGTAATGACAGGAGCTTCGTCCTTAAAATGCCACTTATATGTCCCACAACATTCTTTGTGAGTTTCTTGTTGCTTTCAAAAAACGCATGAAAGTCTTTTTAAAAAACCAACTGAAACCATTAAATATTGGTGTGCCCTATCTGTCTGTCATGGCTGATGAGGCGAGTGATCTGCGAGGAAGAACTACTCTATTAGTTTGTCTTCGTTATTTTGACCTTAATGGTGAGCCAAAAGAAATCTTGATAAGTTTTCAGGAGTTGTAAAATACAGAGGCAACTACAAAAAACTTTCCAAATCTTTCAATATTAGGTTCCATTATTCTCCTGTGTCCTTTGGGTGCACCTATTGTCGAGAGGTCCTTTAGTCCAATGAACCGAATCGAAACGTGACTTAAACAGCGACTCTCTCTCTCTCAAATCTAGAAGCTTGTATGCTCATATCCATCGAGGAAAAAGATACACTTTCTGATGAGTAAGCATGAAATATTCTTCATATTTGGCATAGACAAAAGTAGAGACGAATTTGCATAAATTTTATGCGTTAATACTATATTGTGCATTAGTTACTAATAAATCTTTTACCTTTGGTGTTTGTGTTGACTTGCTGATTGTATATCAAGGTTAACTATATAGTTGTAATACCAACTCTTGAAATCAATTGAAAAAACAACGAAATTCTAACACCCCCTAGAAAACGAGGTTCCCTCCCAAACCGTTAGGCTGAAAGAAACACTGACCGCATGTTGTATACAACGGTAATTAATTGTAATAATTTCCAAATTTTGAATGAATATTTTTATTGATTTTTTTATTACTTAATAATTATAATTTTAATTACAATTATTTTATTGGAAGGGGGAAATCCAAACACGGTCATTAATTTCTTTCTTTTAATCTTCTCTTTTTTCTTTTCCCAAACCAATTTCCAATCTGATTCACTCCTCCATTAATGTTAATAATATTTACGACGCATCGCGATACACAAATTTAAAATGCCTAGAACCACACAAACACACAAAAAATAACAACCACGCATACACTAAATTAAGAGAATTTTACAAAAATTCCATGTATTAGTGGAAAACAAATTATACAACCTGAGAACAGATTAATCGTTTTTACATTACTTTTAATGAGAAATATTAGTTTGGCATACTACCACTTCGGTATATGTCTCAAAATCAGGAACGAATTAAAGTACATATTAAGGTACCATGTTGTGGCCTACTAATTCAAAAGATTTAAATTTTGAATTAATTTATTTAAATTTTCCCCGTGGATTTTGACATTTGATTTCCACATGTTCGAATCCAATTCTACTTAATCATTTTTACGATCCATAATTTTGTTGTTTCCTCGCAATTGTTAATCGAAAAATTGGACGAAAATGTCACATATAATTAAAAAATCTAAAACTATTGTTAAGAAAATGAAAATATGTACCACTTACATATCACTTTAATTTAACTTTTATTTAATTTATAATTATTATAAATTATTTTTTATAAATAAAACACAGTAGAAAATTTTTGAAATTCATTTTATTTATAAATTAGAAAATTCCAATTCAGATATTTTGTAGTTGATAAAATCTAAATTGAATTTCTAAAAAAAATGGGTGAAGTTGAGAATGAGAAGTTGATGATAATTTTATCAAAGATAATATTAATAATATTAATAAAGATAATAATAACATTTCGTATAAAATATTAATATAAAAAATGTGATTATGGTTAATTCGAAATCTCAAATTTCTATCAAAGCTTTTCATACAAAATTTCTTTGTCAAATAATTTTTATACCAATATTTTTTATTCAAAAGTTTTCTTTTCCAAAATGCTTTTATAGCAAATGTCTTCTACATATTATGTGACTCATTAACTATTGATAAACCTCATCTGAAGAGTTGTAGAAAGGGTTGAATCATTTGACTGATTTGCTTTTTTCAACGTGATGCATAGGATTAATTCTTTGGAAATTATAAGATTAATGATACATCAAATTTTGAAAGAAATTATGTTTCTTATGAACATTTGAAGGTACGATGTATCAATAACTCTCAAAACGAGAATGAAGTCCCACAGTTAAAGCATTGATTAATATTTGAGATATTTACCATTATTCCAAAGTGCTAGCCTAGTAACATTAAAATAACATTTAAATCCCATACATGAACCTCTGATGTTCATTGCTATTACTTACTTCAAATAGGTTTAACAAGTTCTCATATGTCTCGATCTGTACATAATCACAGACATTAATAAAATCATATTTTTAAGTATTGTGTAATCTCCAATACTCTGAATTGTGACCAAACTTCTGCCACATCCTTTTACATTGATACACTAAAAAAACAATTAAATTCTTTTTAGAAATAGTCACTGTTAGGTTCGTGATCAATGTTGTATCTAAACAGAGGCTATTTCAATGTGAAAAGTCTTTATTGTATTGTCATATTTCACTTGAAGATCGATTAACGGTTTTACGTTACTAACAATGATAATCAAATCGGTTTTTCCTTCACCAGCGAAACTAAATCAGCATCTTCATTTACTTCTTTATCATCGATCAAAAATTTAATTGCCGATAAATTCGTCTTATATTTGTAGTGCACGTATTGTTTAATATCATCGAATGTTTTATTAGGTTTCACGATAAATTCTAACAGTTCTTCATTCGCAAATAACAAAATTGTCGACCCGATTCTCAAAGTTACATAAACGTCTCTATCGATGTCGTAAGACTGTAAGTTCATATTATCGACTAACTTTTCGTCTGCTAGATATAAATTAACAAACGTCAAATCAGTGTCTATCGATTTTGAGATTTTCTTCGGAGTTTACCAATCTCACTATGAAAATGTACATAAAACGGAATCGAGAAATTAATTTCAAGACATAATTTTCAACGGAAGACCTTTATAAATTTTATACAGCTTTTTTCGTTCGTATTTCGACAGAGATTTATGAGTCTCCACAATTGATTGATCTATCATCAATACGTCCTCGTCAGATTTCTTCAATTTCTCTCGAAAATCTCTAATGCTTTCAAAAGGAGAAACTTTTAATTCAAGGATTTCCGTTGAAGAAATGAACTTGAACTAATTTAATCAAACGAATATTCGACTGACTTGTTTGAATTTATCAGATCAGCTCTATCTGTATCAATCGGTAAATCGTGCAACAATCCAACGATGTCTCGGTCGATATTCTTCTCTCGACAATATTCATTCCAGAATTCATCGACAGTTTTCTTTCGCTCTATAAATAAATCGATTTTCTCTTCTAATTCGTTAGGAAAATCGATCGCTGCAACAGTCACAGCGAGCCTCAACTTGAGCACAAAATCTTCATCAATATTTGCATCTCTCAATCGATCGTCCTTTGTCAAATGGAACTTTGTTAATATTTCCTTCAGATTGATTATTCGATCATTGCCCGACACGGAACACGAATACTCGTTGAGATCGGCGACCAATGCTGACGGAATCTCGATCTTTAATGTCATCGGTTCTTTGATCTATTGAAGGATCTCTTTATTCGCGCATTCGACTAGTCGCAGTTTATCGTCCGTCAATTTCGCCCCGTCAGACTGCAGACAGAGAAACTCGATCGAGTGGTTTGTCGAGTGACCGACTTCTGATCTATAATCGAAGATCGTTTTATCGCCAGGTAGAGTATATCGAGTGCTCTCTCCAATTGCGATATCTTTCACCGATATGTTTCTCATATCATTTGTATTCATTGCAAATGAGATTTTATCGAAAGAAAAAAATGCCGCAGGTAATCAATTTTATTTTTATGTTCAATTATTCAAAATCACATCACGAAACCAATTCAAAATTTTATTTATTAAAACTGTGATCGAACACAACATTATTTTTTACACACACACTCATTTTTTCTCTTCCCCACACATTCACACATTTTCCAATGCATTCACTCACATACACACACGAACCTGCATTACACACACGCCAACGGTACATACATATAGCATAATCAATTTTTCAAAAATTTGATTGATCCATTTAAATGGATTTTTTTTGTTAATAAATACAATATGAATTCAATTCACAAAATATTTGAAATTGAAACCAATGAAACAACCAAATAGCAAATAGTCAATTCAAATTATACTGTTCTTTTTTTTCTTTCAAAAAACCAAACTGCAATTTTCGAACCATGGCAAACAAATTGATGATAGAAAAAGACACAACAGACAAAAAGTCTGATTGGAAAATTGGGATCATAAATAATTTAAATGTGACAGATCGACTCATAAAACGGCAATCATCACAAAACCATATGAACGTGATGATCATATACATTTATATATATATATATATATATATATATATATATATGATTGGATAATTCACTTTGAACATTTAAGCATGGTTTTTTTTTATATATATATATATATATATACTTATATATATTTAATTATTTAATTCAATTAATTTAATGTTTTTATTTTAATTACTACTTAATTCATTATTTATTTACTTTAATTAATTATTTAAAATATTGATTTAACTTTTTATGGGTCCAAAAAAGAGTTAAATAGAATCGCAACGCGACCAATCAATAAAATAGTTCATAAAACTAAAATTTTATTTCTATAATAATTAACTAATTTTTAAACAAAGCTCTGAGGAATGATGTTTTATTATTTTGCACAAAGCAGTTATAAATAAAAGTACAGTAAAACCTCGATATGACGGACCTCTATATAACGGATTTTGGATATAAAGGAAAAAATCCGGTCAAATTAAAAAAAATTAAAAACATCCTGTTAATATTATATACATGCTTAAATTCAAGTGTCATCGCATGTAAACAATTTTCACAACTCTACAACAGTTTAATTTGTTTAATCGAAGTAAATGAACGCATTTAGTAAGTGAATATATTTTCATTTTTGCAATCTTACCACTTAAATATGAACGAACAAAATAGAATTTATCTAACGATTGATCAAAAATTAGAAATTATACAAAAGTTGGAGCCTGGAATGTCGGTGTCCCGTATATGTGAACAATATGACATAAAAAGCAAACTGTTTCGGACATAAGAAAAATATAAATAAACTAAATAAATTTGTGTTAATGTGTGATGTTGGAGAGAACAGCAATACCAGAAAACGAATGAAATTGGCTCGTGAAACTTCATTTGAAGAAGCAATCTTAAAATGGTACGGCCATCAATGTTCTAGTGGGGTTTCCATTCGGGCAATCGAATTGAAATCTGCTGCAATTAGGTTAGCAAATGATTCAAAGCAAGTGATGGATGGATCTGCCGCTTTCGCAAAAGGCATGAAATCACGAATAAAAGAATTTACGGGAAGCTTTAAGTGCACCAAAAGAAGAAACTGAACCTTTCAGGCAACAATTAATAGACCATATAAGTAACGAAATGCTCTTAGAATCTCAGATTTACAATGCTGACGAAACTGGTTTGTTATGGCGTAGTTTGCTTGAAAACACCCAAACCTCCAAATAAGAAAAATCGAATTTTGGAAGAAAACTCAGCAAGGACAGGATCTTGGCACTGCATTGTGCCAATGCCTTTGGATCGTATAGACTGACTCCTATAATGGTTGGCAAATCTCGTAAACCTAGAATTTTAAAAGATAGAATGCATCATTTGTCTGTTTCATATTATAATTCTAATAAAGCATGGTTCAATTCAGATATTTTCAAAAACTGGTTTTTTAACGAATTTTTACCTTTAGTACGTAAATTTTAAGAGAAGAAACTGGGAATACCACATGAAGAGGTGAAATGTTTATTGATTATAGACAACGCTCTTGCTCATCCCTCTGAAAATATTATACGTTCAGAAGATGGAAATTTAGTTGTATGTTTTTGCCACAAAATACAACATCACTTATTCAACCCATGGATCAGATAATAATTTTAGCAATCAAACGAACTTATCGCAGACAGTTTTATAATGAAGTAATGGTAAACAATTATGAAGTATTGCAGAATGAAGATAATTCAAAAGATACAAGAGGACAGCGTACCTTGCAAAACTTAAAAGGTTACAATTTAAAATCAACTAATTGTAATTATGCTGCAGCCTAGAAAGAGTTGAAAGAGCAAAAATATTAAAAAAATGGTTGGAAAAATTCGTTTTATGGCCAAGATGTAGAAATAGATTTAGAAAGGATAGATGTTTCTGATTGCTGTATGACAATAAATAATAATGCCGGAAACGAACTAGCCGATGAAGATGTTTTACAATGACTAGAAGTAGATGAAAGTAACCCTGGGTAAAATATCATGACTGAAAGCGAAATAGTAGATAAAGTTATGAACCTAAAAAGTGAGGATGTAAGTGAAGATAGCGAAGAAGAAGAAATAACACTGCTAAAAATGACATTATCAGTGGTGAGATCACATCTCGACGATTTAATAACATTTATTGACTATTTATCAGATAACGAAGTTCAACTATATTATACTCATTTTCGTAATTTTAGAGAGTTGATTACAAAAAAACAGCAAACTTCAAAAGTGGAAACAACACTCAATTCCTTTTTCAAAGCAGGATTACCGAAAGCAAATGCTTCGATATTAAATAGCAACGTCACTTCATTACGAGTGTCCAAAGACAATTAAATAGAATTTTGTTTTTTTTTTGTATTTTTTATTTAAATCTAAATACTGTGTATTTTTAAAAAAAGGGTTTTTTGATTTATTTTAAACCTATTTTTATATAACGGACCTTCTGCTTTTACGGACACCCCTACCCCAATCAGTCCGTTATATTGATGTTTTACTGTACTAAATATAAGTATCGATATAAATTTTAATTTTACAAATTGATGCTTATAGTTTAAAATTAATTTTATAACTTGTCAAACCCTTTTGTTACATTTTTTTACGTCCTTCATTTTCAATTTACTATAATTTTTATTAACGTAAAATTTACTTTAGTTACACATAAAATTTAACATATTCAATTTTAGTTTCATAACGTTTAATACTAATTTTAAATATTAAATTGTGATATTTGACTTTAGTGCTTCGTCAAATAATATTAAATTACAATCTGATTTTAAGTTACGTTAATCCTAAAAATTTTATATTCAAAAGAAATTAAATTACAATATGAATTTAATTTATTAATCCTTATTTTTTTATATTCCAATAAAAATGAAGTATAATATAGTTTTTAACTTAATTTAAGAAAAGTACTTCCCGTCATCCATGGTTTTAAAAATTAAACCCCCCCCCGAGGCGGGGTGTGGGACAGAACTCTCATTTTCCCCCTTCTCGCTCAGTTGCGAGAAAGTTGACTGCAACCAGAACTTGATGTTCCTTCCACTTGTTCTTAAAATGCTGTGATAAGCTTCATAATCATTTCTTTCGACATCCATTACAAAGGTCTTTTATTGACTGAAAAGAAAACAATATATACTAACCGTCAAATTTATTCGTACACTTCATTTTTCATATAAAAATCGTTTATCCGAATTACTTATATAAATAAATTAATACATACTTATAAATGTATTTTAAATTTATTAACAAATTATAATTTATTTAATTTGTTTAATACCATGTCGACTATTGTAAAAATGTTACATTGAAAAACGCCAAATTTTTTAATACAGTGACTTATTTTTATGAACAGGTTAACAATTAAACGAATTTCCGTGTTTTTTAAAGACTGTACACAAACGACTTCTGAAAGATTTATACAAATCTAGAATTGTTCCACGTTGATACTTATTAAGATGATTTACACAAAAAGTGATTTTTTGCACTAAATCATCTTTACATTGAAATTGCTTTCCGTCATAAACCAAATTAGATAGCCTTTTCCAGCAATCCTCAACAATATTAAGGTCTGGACTCTTTGAAGGCCACTCAATGATAAGTATTCCTGTTCTTTTTATGTATTCTTTAACTTTTATACTTTTGTACATAAAAGTACCATTGGAAGTACCAAGCATTGGAAGTACCAATCTTTCATATAATTTAATCTTATTATCGGAACAACATTTTCTGATAACAGCTTTATATATCTATAGGAATTTAAAATTCTGTTGATCACCTTGAAGGAAAACAGGCCTTTTGGCATTGTCATCATCCAAACCATAACACCGCCACCTTTACATGGTCGTTTTATGTGATATTCTTTAGATGATGGCATCATATAAGATTTCCAGTCGTCTGGATCATCTAATGAAAATCGTTCTGTGATTCTATACATTGGACGCCTTTCTGTTTCTGAATTTTTGTCAAATCAATTTGGCATGATATTCATTTGTATTTGAAACCGCATTTTTGTAACTTTATTTGTACTGTTCTTTGTGATGCTGTAATTTTACATGCATTCATTAATTTGGAAGTATTTATATTTTCATCTTTCTCGTGAAAACCAGAAATCACTCTTTTCATTCGTAGCTTAACAGCTTTATCAATTTTTGTCTTCGGCCCTATCTTCATCTTTATGTACTTTACTTGATATTTGCACAAGTTTACTGCTGCACTTCGGGAAACACCTAAACTTTTGGATATTTCTAAGTCACTTAAGCCAACAGATTTCCAGGTAACAGCCAATTTTCTTATTGCCATTTCGTGCATAATGTAAACTCTATTATACATGATATGAAAATAAATTAAAATTAAACTTAATGACTTACTTTATAAATTTTAAAATAAGGTGTATTAAAAAACTTGTCGTTTTTAAAATTAAAAATTTTTCAATAAATATTATATTATTTAAACAAATTAAATAAATTACAATTTTTTTATAAATTTAAAATACATTTATAAGTATGTATTAATTTATTTATATAAGTATTTCGTATAAACGCTTTTTATATGAAAAATGAAGTGTACTAATAAATTTGACGATCAGTATACATTACCACAACAAATAACGTCGATTGTCTACACCAATACTTTCAAGCGACGAAGAGACTCTCAAGAATATTAGTATTGTTGTTGATTAAACGAGATTAATTAAATATAATTGCGGTAATTAAAAATTTGACATTGATAAAAGTTAAATGAATTTTCATACTTTTGTAGTCCGTCAGTAAGCGATATTGTTTTTAGTAACCTTTTTCAAACAATGGAATATTATAACCATTATTAGTACTCCATTACAAAGGACAATTGAAAATGATTTCTATACAGAGGAACTATTTTAATAGTATAAAAGGAAAGGAAATAATTGTAAAAACAAATAAAAAAGTCACTAATTTTATTTTAAGAATTGTCCCTTTATCCAAATCTTTATTACTATTCGTTCCAGTGGTGATTGAAGAGAAGTGAACTAGATCAGAAATTATATTCATTTTGAATTTAAAATTATGGTCACACAATATTTTTGCTACTTATTTGCATTTTTTGGATTTGATCGAAGAATGTTAGGGGTACCTTTCAAAGTATTTTTACTGAATTTTGTTTTTATCTTTTTCTCTCATTCATTACATTTTTTTCTATGAATTTTAATTATTTTTAATCTTAGATATTTTATGCAGGCCAATATTTTTCTGTAAAAGGAAAATCACGATGAGAAGCTTTGTATTTTATAACCACATCAAGATACAAAATCCTTTATATTTTAATCCTACAAGATATATATTTTGAATGCTTTGTAAGAGAACTCACATATTTATTACAGCATTTATTGTAATTACAATTTGGATCATATTTATGACAATCCGTAGTAGTGCTTTCACTCATGCTTGTCGATCAAAGTTGAATAATTTCATCCCAAAATCTGAACTAACTTGCACAATATATTTTTCTAAAAATAGTTACTACAAATGTTATTGGTTAAAATTAAAATTATTATTTATCATTTAAAAATATCAATTGGATTTAATAATTTACAAATTTAAAAATAAAATTAATAAAATTATTTAAAATTTACAATCATAATAAATTAAAAATAAATTTGAATATTAAATTTAAATTTCAATAAATTAATTTCAGATAATAAGAATTAAAATATTAATCATTCATCTGATTAGGAGAGGCACAATCCCAAATCAACACATAACATTCAAACACAAAAAATCAACATTCCAAATATTTTTCACAAGGCTAAAGTCAAAAATCATGTTCTCAGATTCACCTAGAACTTTTCAATTGGTTTTGATGAGAATGATTTTCATGTTTTGTTACATGCTATATTTTCTATTTATTTCTTACATGGTGAGATATGGTCTATTCATACCTACCAAATCAATGAATATTTTTAAGACGTCAAACGGATTTGAATTAAAAAAGGAAAACATGTTTTGAACCCCTTGAAAGCTACTTGAGGCCAACTTGACTACGAGCTAATAACTGTAGAACCAAATTAGATTTAACAACATTTGATAGCTCGAAATGTTCAAAAATTGTATTACTTACCACTCATTTTGACATTTCTATTGAATTATAAGATATATTTACCATACAATATGTGGCGCGTACATAACGCACATAGACTGAACAAAAATTTAGCAACCGAATTTTTTAAAATTTATAACAATAAATGAGCAATTAGGTTAGATTTATTTTTCAATGTAAGCTCCGACAACTTGCAGGTATTTTCGGCATCGTGACACCTCATCAAAATAAAATTTTTATAGAATCATTTAGGGTACAAAGTCAGCGAATCCATGACAATCAGCCTGAAAATTACTGACACAATAAAAAATTCTTCCTCCTTAATCTCTCGTCAGTTATCGGAAGAGGTGAAAATCACAAGTTTAGGATTGCATGGTGGTTGAGGCACTAATTATAGTCAACATGAGTCAATTGTTATTATTATCAAGTTGGATGTTTGGATTAAATCTTTTTGCTTCCTTTATCAGTTGAACATAATTATCGGAGTTGATTTTAATAAATGATGCAGTGAAATCCACTTTGATTTCCTGTAGCATTTCTTTAATCTCATTTCCAACTTCCACGGGTATTTCAGACTTTTCTAAATCGAAATACTAGTGCGCCCACTTTTAAAGTCCCGAATCCAGTTGAAAATGATTATTTTACAAGGACACTAACTCTTGTTAATTTTCTGCAGTTTTGCAATAATGTCTTGGGATCTAGTTTTATCTAAAGCAAAAACTTTATGACACTTCGAAATTCAACGTTATTTGACATGTCCTAAAGAAATAATGAAATAGCGAAATTTCTTTAAATACATATGTAGCTTTGAAAAACGAAACCACTTTCCTTACCTACATATATTTAAGTATAATCAAGTAGGGGAAAAATGTATGTTCTCCACACAACCCCCCCCCCGGCGGGGGTGTTACTAGTTACCGTGGTTGCCATGGCAACGGTCGTGGTTGCCA
>MQRK01195500.1:2965-16815 GCA_001938485.1 Girardia tigrina | reverse complement strand
CGGCTAAAAACATATAATTTATATATTGTTTAATACATATTTTTATATACCTAAATTGACTGGAGGTAAACGTTGCGTTTCCTCCCCTACCCAATATTTAAAATCTTGTATAAGTTTAAGTTCTTTTTAAAGTTCTAAATTGTAATTTTTGTATAAAGTGAAAATATACATTTTTATCTAAAAGTCTTGTTTTCGTTTCTCATTTGAATAAAGCATTTTTATCACATACATATACCAACATTTTTGATTATTTATTTTCTTATTCATTTTTAATTGACTTAATTATACATAATTTAATATTTAATTTGGGTAAAAGGTAAATAATTCTATTTAAATTTTTAATTAGTTAAAGCAAATTTATAAAATACTTTTATTAATATTATATAATCAACAGTTTTGACAAAAAGGGACTATAGTTTTGAAAAAAAAGGAATATAGTTTTGAAAAACCCTGTTATTTGAATGTGTATCATACTAAATTATTAAATCTCTAATTCCTCAACAAATTATCATTTTGAAATCCTACAATCATTAAAACCATAAAACTATTTAAAATTAAATAATATAATAAATTATTTTTTAAGAATTTAAAAATGTTCATGCAATTATTTTTAACAGAACTCTTTTCTTAGAAACAAGATATTTGGCAAGACATAATAAATCCTAATTTTCCAAATTATTGGCAGTAACTTTTATAATAAGATATTAATTAATAATATAATATCCTTAAATTATGTCATATTTCTTAGATTTTTGAACAATCCATTTACCTCATCAATTGCGCAATTCCCTACAAATAACAATTTGTTTATAAAATTTTCCTATGAATAAAAATATCAAAAAATTTTGTTATTTAATACAATTTCTTTTAAAGTTAGATTGTACGTAACCTTTTTAAGTTTTAAAAAAATTATCATGTCTTACCAATTTCGTTTTTAGTTTTACAAATTTCAATAATTCGCTATATAAAAATTACATTTTTAAAATCCTAAATAGCCTTTTATAAAAAATTACGGAAAATAAAAAAACCATTTAAGTAAATCGAATGAAAACTTCCAAAAAACAAATCTAATACCAAAATCAAATTTACAAAATATTTTTTAGAAGAAAAATTTCTGAAAATGAAATACAATTGTAAAACACATTATTTTTAGATTCAATTTCTTTAAACTTTAGATTTTCTAAAAGTTTTTATAGGTTTTGATATGTTACAAATAATTTTGCTTTCAATTTCAAAAAAAAACGTAAAATATTTATCGAAAACAAACTAAAAATTTTCAATATTCGTTTTTCAAATTTACAAATTTCTTTTCAAGTCACAAAATAAAAATTAAATATTTCAATTTTCTTCATAAAAAAACTAAAACCACAAAAACATAATCAAAAACAAAAAAATTACGAATTACTAAAATAAAAAATTTATTATAAAAAAATCCAATTAAAATATTTGTTTAAATTACAAATTAATCAACACATTTTTCAAAAATATCTACTGGATTTATTCGCACAAATACTATGAATGAATACATTGACAGTCTTAAATTAAAATTAATCCAAGCCGTCGATTTAAATCAGGTAAATCTTCAATGGAAAACCCATTGGAAATCGATTTTAATTTTCTAATTAGAAATTTTAATGGAAAAATGAAAATTCATCCGATTTGAATTTGTAGAATTTGTAATAAAATGAAAATTATATCGATTTAAATTACCAATTTTTGCGTATTTGAATGTATAAATGAATTTATTTTCATAAAGGATTGATTTTATTGAAAAAAGTTCTTTCATACATTTATTTAACCAAAATCGATCATCTTTTGAATCAAAACGAATTGAAAGACGCATTTCACACGAATTTGAGTGGCTCGAGTCTCTTTGAGTTCTTCTGACACACGGCGATCTCTCTTAATTGATTATTCTTTGATTATCGATCACTCTCACTTTTCATACTTGCATCAATTAACTGACTTTCTGAGCTCTATGGAAGATGAGACGCTGAACAAAATGACCTTCTGGACTCTGCTTTGATAAAACGCGTGTGTTCAGGGTTCATGTTTACTACACATAACTGTGAATTGTAATTTCTTATCGCTGCTCTTAAGCGCTACTTTTAATGATAACTCCGAGAGATAATTCCTAACTGTAACTGATAACTGTCAGTCTTAACGAAAACTTTTAACTGTAAATTCTAATGGTAACCTTAACTGTTATTCTTAACTGAAAATCCCAATCGTAACTCCTAACTATACTTTTTAACGACAACTCTTAACTAATACTCTGAAACATATAACAAATACTCTTATCCATAACTCTAAACCGTAACAACTAACTGTAACCTTTAAGGACAACTCTTAACCAATACTCTTTACTGAAAGTCTTAACCGTTAATCTTAACTTTAATTCTTAACGGTAAATCTTAATCGTAACTTATAATTGAAACTCCTAATCCTAACTACTAAACCAATCTCATAACTGTAACTCTACATATAACTCTTAACTGCAATCGTTAACCGTAACTCTTGATTGTTATTCTTCACTGAAACTCTTAATCCTAACTACTAAACCAATCTCAAAACTGTAACTTTAAACCGCTTTTCTTAACTTTAATTACTAACTGTAACTCTCAATTGCAACTCCTTACAGGAAATCCTAACTTAAAATCTTAAACGTAATTTTTAAACGCGTGTCATAACCGCCATGGAACGTTAAAACCGAAAAATTATGAAAAAAATCACAAAAAAACGTCGAAAAAGATTTATTAATAATAAATAAAACCAGCCAATTCTAAAATATGTTTCTGGATTTCTATTGGCTCGGTCTATTAAAAAAGCTACTAATTTTTCGTTAAAAACCACATATTTCTTTTTTCTTCTAATTGTTTCGCCAATCATAATGAATTTTTGAAAACACGATCAAAAACACGAATTTCAAATATTTTATTAACCACTATAAAAACAACCAATGCACTGGTATTAGTTGACTTGGTTGTTTTTATATTTTTTATAGCTTTTTAGAGTATTAGTCCAGGGGCGAATAAACTAAGTTGACCAAAATATGTCTCTTAGTGAACCTAGTTGTATTCTTTTGCAATTTAAGCCGAAAACAAAATAAAATCAGACAAATACAGATTAAACTTTTTTAATATTATTGCTATAACAAATCAACAAAATAGTGAATAAAGTACCGTACGAATGTCAAAATTAGTTCAAAAAACAAACTGTCCAAATAATAGATTAAGTTGAATTAGATCCGAATTCTTCGTTGGTTAAGCCGAGAATTTCTGCAATGTCTATTTTAAAATTTTTATTGATTTTTTTTAATCAATATGAATTTCAAATATTTTATTAACCATGGCAAAATATGGTTATAATATAATTTCCTTTTCGTCATCCATTGTGACCTTATTAATTTCTTTACTGGAACTCCATCTTTTACTTTCTGACTTCACCATTTTGTAAAAAAAGAATAAAAAATACATAAAAATTTTTTTTTGTATCCATAAAAATTTTTATGTATCCATCCTAACTTAAAATCTTAAACGTAATTTTTAAACGCGTGTCATAACCGCCATAGAACGTTAAAACCGAAAAAAAACGTCGAAAAATTATGAAAAAAATCACAAAAAAATGTCGAAAAAGATTTATTACTAATAAATAAAACCAGCCAATTCTAAAATATATGTTTCTGGATTTCTATTGGCTCGGTCTATTAAAAAAGCTACTAATTTTTCGTTAAAAACCACATATTTCTTTTTTCTTCTAATTGTTTCGCCAATCATAATGAATTTTTGAAAACACGATCTTCATATTTAACTTTCTGCATAAAATTTTCAAGTGTTGGATTCAAATTACCAAATATATTTCTGAATGAATTGTGCCATCCTTCAATGACATTATTAGTTCTTGGAATATCATTAAAAACACGTGTTCTTGCATGTCATAAATGCAATGGAAAACTGACCCTACCGAAAATTTCATCAAGTTCCGTTTCCCAATAATATCCGTGAAAATATGAGTAAATTTCTGCAAGGCAATTTGGGAAAGACTCACCTGATTTGAAAAAAAGTTGAAAACATTTCTAATATGTTGTTTATTAATTGTTCGGAGATTAATTAATTGTGCATTTTCGGTGATAATAAAATAATAATTAAAGTATATTTAGAAATTTCAATAATTAATTTATTAATTCATTATTTCATTTAATGTTTTATTAAAACTTTTTTTCGATGTTTTAACGTGGTACCCATAACCGCAACGCTTAATCGTAATTACCAACAGTAACTTTAAATCCTAATTTAAACTTTTAGCACATATGTAACTGTATATGCAGGGCTCGAAGTGAGCCGGGATGTGCCGGTATGCCATACCGCCACTTATTTTCGAGGCGGCATTTGATTTTAAGGCAGTATGATTTTTAAGGGGAATACCGGCACTTGTTTTTCCTAAGGCTTAAAAATTGGAAAGCATTTATTAAGGAATGAATTATATGGCTACGCTTCCGTTTCACCTCAACTGCTGTATATACACAAACCTCACACACGAGTGTGTGCGCTGTAGATAGAGCATAATCGTTGTCTGAGCCCAAAGTACACTATCATTGGTTGAAGGTGTCAACCAGTAGTCCAGTATAAAAGAAACGTACTGTCAGTCATTCTCATTTTGTCTGTTAGACTGGATAATTAAGAAGTTAAGTCATATACCTTCAACCTATTTTTCCTATTCCATACGTGCACATCTGGCTGAGCAGTGGTCATCGCAGCGCCGACTATACTTGCTGCATGTCACATCGGGGTAGTGGAAAGGATGCCGACGTTGGTGTCGATTGCATTTACAAAATATGTCAGCTCTAGACAGTTTATTGTTGACTGGACACTTAGTGAGATCTGTAGTTACTGGTGAATATCTTTATTGTGTAGTCAATAAGATTTAAACGGAGAATGGTTTTTGGTTTCCCTCAAGGTTCGTTAATGTGTGGGGGTTGTATACAATTTTGGCTGATCGAAAATGAAAAGAAACCACTGTTTTTTTTAAATATATTAAAAAATCGGGAGGGGGCGTGGGTGTTGACGTTGGGCAGCGGAGGAGCAAAATCACTGTATGGCCGGTTTCCGCATACCGGCACTTATTTTTCCCCACTTCGAGCACTGTGTATATGTATATATATATTTGTGCAATACAACTCATTTAAATCTGATTCATTGGTTCAGCAATATTTATCCGACACAGAAGACATTCAACTTAGCCCCTAATAACTTCTACTCGTTAAACATGATCCGAGAAAATATTAGTTTTGGAAATCATCATCGCTATACGATCGGTTGCAAAATTATTATTTGTACTTATCATATTTTTTGAAATTGTAACTCTAAATGATTTTCTTCCTCTAAAGAGGAAAACTCAATCGATTTAAATAGTCGAATAATAACACTGACATTCTTTTTCATTTAAATTAGTAACTTTCGCATTTCCGAATGTATAAATGAATTTATATTCTTAAAAGATTAATTTTATTGAAAAATGGTTTAATACATTTATTTAACCACAATCCATCGTAAGAATCAATTTCCTTCGATACAAGTTCTCAAGACTTGATTTCACAAGACTTTGAATCTCTTTGCAAAAATCTCTGACACTAATAAATCTTGGGGTATACTTCCTTAAGGTCCCAAGCAAAAATAAAAATATGACAATATATAAAAAATTATCAGCATTCCAGGAAAAATATTTTAAAAAATTTATTTTTTCAAGTAACCTAATCTTAATCAAAAATACCTATATTGATTAATCAATCACTGGCTCTCCAACTTATTAAATTAAATTAAATGTATATTTTTAAATTAAATTTGTTTTACGTCTCATTTTTTAAAACTATTTTTATTTATTCTTATTTTTGCATAAAAAATTAACTGAAAATAATTTAAAAAACAGAAAATCCAAAAAATATTCAATTTTAAATATAAAAATTTTATTTATAAAATATATTAAGCATTCCTAAAAAAAATGAAACAAATTATTAAACATTTATTTCATTCGGAAATCGTGGAACAAATATTTCCTAAATTAAGTCGAATAATTTCTAAAATAAGCCAGTGATTACGCAACCAATACATATATTTTCCATGGAGATTCTGTGACTTAAAAAACATTTTATTTTAATTTTTAAAATATTTTTCCTGGAATATTGATATTTTTTATATATTTTTATATTTGTTTGGGCCCGTACGTAAGTATACCCAAAATGATGCTCTAAATTAGTGTCGTATAAGACACAGAGGAAAATACTGCTCTGACTCCTACTGCTTTTTTTCCAAGATTTTCCAAAAGTACTTCTCAGTTGTAATTTCTATTGTTATTCAAGTAAGCCACAACCGATTCTCCCGAATATTTTTTATATTTTCAAAAATTGTCATAGTTTGTATACATAAATATACGTAATTTATACCCATTAGCGACTTCATAAAATATATTTTTTGCGCTTTTCTTCATTTGTAATTGTATCTATAAATCTTTATGGTTGGGGTTTACCTCTTCGATAATGATTTTTATGGTTAATTGTGAGAATTAAAGCCCAACCAGCAATTTAAATTACTAACGTTTAAATTAATTTCAAAATGCCAAATATTGATTAAGAAAACTTAGTATACCGTGTGGTGAATCATAATTTGGTAATACAGCAGCCAGACTATTCATTAGACAATATTTTCACCGATTTGTGTCATCAAATAAGCTTGATAATCGTAAGAACAGTCGGATGTAATTAAAAACCGTTTTGTTAAAGCAGAAATATTGTTGTAAATAATAGAATAAACGGAAGTCCATTAACCCCGTTCAATATTCCAATAAAATTGTTCAATTATTAGAGACATTTTCATGTTCATAAATAAAATTTAATTTTTAAATTCCAAGTTTCTTCACATATTGTATCTGGATTCTCATACCAGAACATAAGAAAGTCTTCGTTTTCACATGTCAAGGATTCGTCTTTAAAGTGTTCATTTCGAGATTTATATCTAAGGAACCAAAGTCAACTAATTGGATCTGTTATAAAGTCTTCTTCACTAAAAGCATATCATATTTTCCTTGCAGTTTCAGTTACTCTTAAATCACTTTTGTATTCACAAAGTCAAACAGTGCCAATTTGTAAACTTGAATATGTCATTTAAGGTAAATAATCAACTTGGAATTCGTGATTAATTTTTAACTTTTTTTCTCATTAAAACAAGCAAAGCAAAAGCTTTCAAAAAATATATACAGTATATATCAAATTAGTAACAGGAAGAGCGGTAATTATTTTTCCCGGTACCTATTGCTTCTAATGTAGTTGGATATTCGCCGTCTATGGGTTTGAGAAATGTTTTCATATCTGTAATTTCGACATTTATTACTATTTCGCCTGCGGACTCTAAAACATCTGTTAACAATCTAATGTGTTCTTAAAATATAAGATTTACCAAATCTTTCTATTGTCATCTTTGTCATTCTGTTATTAATTTATATTATACTCATATTTGAATAAAATTAAGGATTTTTAAGAGTATCTACATGGTTTCGTATTTTCACTGTCATTAGGCGCACAATAACAATAATCGGAAAATCTTACAAGTATTAGTAAATCTTAGAAATACAGTCTAAACAATAAATAGCATCTGAAATATTTGATAAAAATGATACTGTATACTTCTAGAATACTCGATAATAGTAAACAATTATTTAAAAAAAATGCCATATATAAAGCATCTATAATACATACAGTTTATACAAAATGTAAACATAATAATTTTAGTTAATATTAAATATCATTTATTTTATTAATATTTAACAAAATATTTTATCATAAACCTGATTTTATTTGAAAAAACTGAACCTTTTTTGAAAAATATTTAAAAAATCTCTAACTAGCAAAAGGAATGCATATCTAATGAAGCACAGTTTCCAAACTGTGCATTAGTGCATAAAACCAAGTGGCAGACTCTAAATTAAAATAATATAGAAAAAAATTACTTTTCCTACTTCATATTGATGTTACTTTCAAGACTTTTCATATGACCATCTTAATTTCTAAAGACAGTTTTTAATAAAAAAAATCAGTACATCATCTTAAATTTAAAATAATCTAACCCTTAAATCACCTAAAGTGATTTCGGTAAAAAACTCACAACTTAGAAATAAAACTAGAAAATTTTCAAACAATTTTATACCTTTAAAATTGTAGTCGGTTCCGGTGCTCTGATAAAAAGTGCCGTAAGCCAGTTCCGGTGGGTTTAGGGTGAATAATGCGTTTTTTAACTGAACTTTGCATGACAACTTATTGTAAAATTATTGTAAAGAACTTCTTTCAATAAAATTAATCCAATAACATTCAATTGTAAAAGTTAATGTTAAATGATCTAAATATGATAACTGTAAATTTTCAAAATTTGAATGACAATCGAAATTTGAATAAGAATAATGTCGTTTTTTTTATTTCTTGTAGAAGAAAATCAACAAAATATCAGACATTTACGATGCTCTTAAACAGTTGGAATCATTTCCAATGACTTTAGATATTTTAAATTCAAGTCGAATCGGTAAAATTGTTAATGAAATTCGTCATTTTAATGATGCTCAATCGGATATAAAAACACGCCTAAAAGATCTCATCAAACAATGGAACGATCAACTTTTACCTCATCGTAGTAAAAAACCGAACAAATCATCATCAAAACCGTCGAATTCGAATGGTTGTAATAACACCAAATCACAAAAAAATTCATCAGACAACACAAACAAAAACAATCATTACAACAATGAAAATTACAAAAGCAAGCATCACTCACAATCGATGATATCGACACATAAAAACTCAAATAATTTAGAATTAACAAACGGAATGAAAAAGCCCAACTCGAAAACTGACTGTGATAATAACAATTCATTCGATATTCCCGCAAAGAAACCAAGATTCGATAATAAAACTTTAAACGTCAGCACAAATTCACCGAAAAATCTGTTGAAAGAAATTCATCAAGAAAGTGATTCTTGTCCGCCTTTCTTAAAATCTCATAACTCGAGTTTATCGCAACACTCGAACAATAGTCCCGCCAGATCACATTTTTCCGACATTAAAAGATTTATAAAACGCGAAGACGATCCAGTTCCATCAAGTCTTTCACCATCGCTAAACGTTAATCGAGACTCATCTAGTAAACACCGTAAACGAAAACACGAGGCTGTGGTTTCATTGAATGGAGTCCCAGCAACGCCTTTGCAAAAAGTCAAATCGACCCGCGAACTGTTAGCGGAAATGGGTGATTTAGTTGGTTCCGATACGAAGAAGAAAATTCTTTGTAATGAAATCGCTCTCGAAGACGATATTCCGAAATCTTGTATTCCGGAATCCGTGAGACCGAAACCGAAGCCGATTAAGCAGTCTCGGAATAACCCTCTTTGTCCCGATTCTGCCTCTTCAAATAAATCGTTTTCGTCGATCAAATGCTCACCGAAATCACTTCAAACGAATGATTATTATTCCGATTTTTATTCTTCTTCAGTGACCAACAATCAGTCTCAATCAATTGAATCATCGAACGATCGTATAGATCATCAAACGATGATAAAAACCGAACGAACGTTCTCGTCTTCTTCATTGTCATTCAACCAAAACATCAAAGAATCAAACAACAAATCGACAATTCACAACATCAACAATAATCACAATAAAAACAGTCCATTTAACGGTGGAAATTCGAATGAATCTCCATTGAAACTGCAGCTAAAACGATCTCCGAACGTTACCACTAGTAATATCTATAATAACAATTCGATATTCGATGGTAATAATCAATCAGCTCAATCAGTCACCGCCACTCCGCCGATATTTATGCCGACACCGTCCGTGACACAATCTTCAGACGATTTGGAGAAATGTTCTCTCAAAATCAAAATTCCTTTGAAATCCCACAAAAAGAAATCGAAGCATCACGATCCGCCAATCACAAATCGAATGAACGATCTGCCGTTGTTGCCCGATCTGGCAGTCGAGCTCCAGAAACACTCCCAGGAATATTATTACCAGAAGAAAGAAACGTTCAGAGACGATGAAGACTTCGCTGAGAAGCTTGCCCGTTGCGATCTGGTCGGTTACAATTGCACTCGGCATCCGATCAGCGGTGAAACAATCGGATTCTGTGAACATTACGTTGTCGGTCCGCTCCACGTTCTCGCGTGGACCGATAAAGTCAATGAGTGTCAATCGTTCTTTCCCGTCGACACGGAACTCGAGCTCGGCTGGTTGGAATCGCTGATTAGAGAGTGTTCTTGATGATTGGCGTGTGTGACAGTGTTTGTGTGTGATTTGAGCGACTGTCTCACTTTCTTTCTCTATCTCTCTCTCTCTCTCTCATCGTCACTCACTCTCACTCTCGATCGCTCGCTCTCTATTGTTCATATCGTATCAGAATTTGAATAGATTGCTTTTTGTAAATATTTGTCGATCGATTTGTGCTCGATTTATTTTGATTTTTTTGTTTAAGTCCGATTTGTACTATTTTCCACCCGCCCATGTATACATACACATACACATACATACATATACATACACTCTCATACAGAAACATACAAAGACGAACATTGTCTTTATATTCAACTCTCAAGCTCCTTTACACCCGCTCTCCTTTCTCTATCAATACGATATTATAATAATAAAACAAATACTGATTTTTGTCATTTTTGATTTTGTCGAGTTATTTTATTTTTATTTTATTATTATTATTAAACATTCAATTTTTTGTACATTTATGAGAAAAAATTATCCAATGATAATTGGTTTAAATAACTCAATTTTTTCCAATTTTAATTTCGGAAATGTTTTTGTAAATAGTTTAATGTTGTTTTTTTTGTGTGGGGGGAATTTGTGATCAATTTAATTGTAATTAACGGGTTTGTGTCAAATGACCGAAATTTATTATTCTGAAATACAATAAATTTAAAATAAGCTGTTATGTACGTCGTTGAAAACCGTTGTTATGTTATTTTTCCTTTTCAATTGAGAATTTTGTATTTTCAAATGAGTTTTTTTCAATTAAAATTCAGATTTTAAATGTCTTAAAATTATACCATTTTTTGTGTTCAAAATGGACAAAATGTTTTTATATACTTTTTTTAAAGAAAGAAAATTGCAATTAATAATTTATTTATGAATGTAAGATGTTCCAGCTAAATTTGTGATATTTCTGGCCACATATCAAAAGTATTCCAAACAGTCACTTTCTGTTATTTGATTAACTTCATTCATAATCATTTCTGGCAAATTTTGTCCAATTTGAACAAAAAATGGTTTATAAAAATAAAGAAAATGAAACATTCTCAATTCTAAATGAAAAAACCTTTTTGATTTATGAAAATAATTTTGTAGTAATTTCGGTCATTTAGCCAGATCTCGTAATTAACATAAAGTAGTATATTTCGGTGGATTTTCCACAATTTACAGGCTTAATTAAGCCTTTCCAGCCCAAATTATTATTTTTGAAAAAATATTAGACTTTAGGAACTATAACTGTGTAAATTGGGTAAAAGAGATAACTGTAATTTAATTCCTCAAATATGTTGCCATATGGCAACAATGGACTGGAAAGGGTTAATTATATATAGCAAATTGATGATTATGCAAACATCTTGCGCAATAACTAATTAAATATTTTCAACATTGATGGAAACAATTGATATGTGTTGTGATCTCTGGAAATGTAAATTTGAATTTAAAAATCATTTCTAAATCTTACAAAATTCAAAGTATGATCAGCAATAAATCTCATAATCCTTTGAGTTTATGTTCCAATCTGGTTTATCAATTTTCGTGATGGGTGAAACGCCACATACATTGGAGAGACGTCTCGTCATCTTTGTAAACGGATTCAGGAGCATGTACGATTGGATAATGGGAGTAATATTGCTGGACATATGAAAGTTAGTAGATCGGAGGTGAAAACAATTTTAAAAATTATTAGGAATGAGATATATGAGACATTGATTAAATCACTTAATCCGCCCATTAATGTCCAAACAAGTCTCTCTTCTCTTCGTTGAAAATATTTAATTATTTATTACTCAAGACAGCAAAATTGTTGTTAATTCAGTATGAAGATGGTAGAAAATCCACCGAAATATATTGCGACATTAAAATTTAAATTTTTGAAAATTTTCATTATTTTTTAAAAAGAAAAAAAGTGATATAAAAAGCAATAAATTATTTTTGGAAAAATTGTTGAGATAATTAAATTTATCATTTGAAATGATTTTTTTCGAAAATTTCGCGTTCAGCATTGATTTTGATTTATACAAAAATGGTGCTTGATGAATCGAAATGTATTCTTTGGTGTCATTCGATCTTTCGGTTGGTAATTGATCGTATCGCTAATTTGGAACCGAAACCATTTTGCTCTCGAGTTATTTGAAATTATTTAAAAATTTTTTACGTATGAAAATTTGTTGAATAATTAAAAAATATAATATAAAAAAAATATAACTAGAGCGACAGGTTACTCAATTTTCGTGGAATATAATTTGAAAAATTCCTTTTAACGCTTTTAAAACATTTTCAAGCTTTTTAAAAAAGTGAGTAATTTTCAAAATCATCGCCTACTGATTAATGTCAGTGAGTAATGACATTACATTCAAATGGACTACTGCCATAAATATTGTTTACAAAATTTTAATCGTTATTTTTTTCCGTTTAAAACCAAATAATTCTTTAAATTGCTATTTAATGTTGATTGTGGAAGACTTCCATTATTTTTCCTGACCATTTCCACTTACCATATGACTTGTGTGGTGTTTATAGCCTTGAAAATACGGTAGTTATTTAAAGTTTATTGGTAAATCGAAATGCTGAAAAAAAGGTTGACAAAATCATTTGTTTACTAACATGGATTTATATCAGTTAGGATCAGATCAGTTTTAATTGTATTTTTGTTGTCAGGATGTCGTGACTCATTAATTTTTCGAGTAATGTAACTGTTATGATCATTTTACTATTAATAATATTCTGGGTGTGTCGTATTAATTGAGTACTCGATTTATCTGAGAGATTTAGTTTTGAATCCAATCGTTCAGAACCTTTTAGTATTTCTACGAGTTCAGTAGATTAAATTATAGATATTTTGGGTAACTGTATTGTAAGGTCTCTTTATGTGTGTTGAGAACATTGAGACAATTATCATTTGAATTTTTATTATTATCTCATTTATTCATCACAACTCGTTTAAAATCTTTCTAATTGGTTTAATAATTTCTATTTTTAATCATGATTATTCGAACAATTTTTTAAATCTTTTTAAAATATTTAATTTCTAAAGATATTAATTAAAATAATAATTTTAACCATTTCTTAATAAAGACGCAAAATAATAAAAATGTTATTAAATTGTTAAAAATGAATTTAATTCAAATTTTATTTATATCTGGTTAAATGCTTTTCTTTTTTCTAAAAAAATATTAAACTTAATTTTAATTTATTATCTAGAACTGATAATGGTATTTTTAATAATAATGAAAAGAAAGGCTATTTTTGAATATTAAATTTATTCCCAATACAAACGCGTTTCACCATTTCGGCATCTTTAGTGCAATGAAATAAAGTGATTAATTGCTATTTATATAGTAGAAAACTATTACGTCATACGTCTCAAAAACATGCTTTTTTTCTTTAAAAAAAGAACGTATTTTAATGATATTTAAAAAACTTTAATATGGTTAGACGAATCACCTTGCACGTTTAAGCATGGTTTATGATGCTTTATTAACAATGCTTCGGCAATAATCCTTTCATAATTTGTGTCAAAATTATTTAAAATCTTTATTGTAATCCATAAGATTAC
>MQRK01195481.1:0-16195 GCA_001938485.1 Girardia tigrina | reverse complement strand
GTTGAGTTTAGTATTTGGAAATGTGTTTCTCCCACCCAGATGGAAAATTGATATTTTAGATGTTCACGATAAATAATTATTCGAGTATAATTTATATAATTTATATTTTAAAGTACAGTGTAGTACCCTACTTATTTTGTTGTTGTTATGCCGTGGAGAAATTTGGAGAAACAAATTTGCTGAGGAAAAAGATAATAGTTTTGTTGAAAAAATCCATTGAAAAATGAACATAAAATATGTTTTTATTCAGAGACACAATGAAGAATGATAATCATAACAGATCTTTAAAAGAAAACAAAAAATAATAAAAAATAGAAGAAATATAAATTTCAATATCTTTATATATGCTTGGGAACATTGTGCTTTACATTTTACTCTTCTTGAATCTCGAACAAGTTATATTACAAGACTATGAAAGTGATGATGAAGAAAGCAGAAAATTCGAAAGCTTAAGTACTACAGAAATAAATATCGATGACAGCTATTTCGATGTGGAATTAACACCATATTTTCCAGTAAAATCTCACACACTAATAAACGTTTCTGTTAAATCCAAATTCCAAAGAACCCTAAACGATTTTAATGGTTTTTTAATGCATTATGACAAAGAAACTATTTATGAATTGAACATGAATTCAAATAAAAAATAAAAATTAAAAAATCAATAAAAAAAATTGACAATTTAAAAAGATAATTAATTACCGTCTCAAGTGAATCGAAATATCCGAATCGCCTGGAATATCCGTATCTAGGCCCTCATATTCAAATACAACTATTCGACGGTAATCAATTATCGATTAACCGACATACAATAGAAGGAAATTGTCGTCTCACCATATAGTCAAATATTTTGAAGAAGCAATTTGAAGTAACGTTATTTTATCCATTTTCCCCACGAAACTCATTTCGTTTTACTGTGATCTATTTTAATTACTTCTTTTTAGTCGTTTCGTTTGTGTTTGATAATTAAGAGTTTTGATTATTTTGTCTTCTTATTCATTGCATTTGTTTTTCTTGTAACAGCAATTTAAAGTTCACAACAACTGAATTTTACTTTGCTTTTACATACAGCATAAGATATTTAAAAACATTAAAAATATAAAATCTTCATATTAAAATTTAAATAAAATAAATAGTTTTAACTAAGTTTTGAATTAATTAAATGTTCTTTCTTTACATAAAATAATTTTTAAATAAAATTAATATGTAAATAAAAATTAATACTAAAACTACAAAAATTGAATTTTAAAATAAAATCAGATAATAATGAAAAATTTGTTCGAATAATTGTTTATTAACAAACATTAATAAAAAATTATCAATTTAGAACGATGTCGAATGACGAGAGTTTTGCTGAAAGTTGTCCAAAAGACAATTCTGATTGTAATGAAAATAAAAGTTTGATAACCTATGTTGGTGTTCTTAATACTATATATATATATATATATGGATATATTCTAGATAATATATATATATATATATATATATATATATATTATCTAGAACTGAAAATGGCATTTTTAATAATAATGCTAACAAAGGCCATTTTTGAATATTAAATTTATTCATAATACATATGCGTTTCACCATTTCGGCATCTTCAGTGCAATGAAATAAAGTGATTAATTACTATTAATATAGTTGAAAAGCCATTACATCATACGTCTCAAAAACATGCTTTTTTTTAAAAAAAGGTATTTGAATGATATTTAAAAAACTTTAATATGATTAGATAAATCCCCTTGTACGTTTAAGTATGGTTTATAATGCTTTATTAACAATGCTTCGGCAATAATTCTTTCATAATTTGTGTCAACATTATTTAAAGTCACTTTATAATCTTTATTGTAATCCATAAGATTACCTTTACATCTTTTAATATGGCTCAATATCAATTTCTACTCGATTGAGTATGTTCAGCAATTCTAGTGCGAAGATGACGACTTGTCTCTCCAATGTACAAGACTTCGCACTTGTACCATTCAAATTGATAAACTATATTTGCCTTGATACAAAAAGGAGTTTTTGATTTGTTGGAAAAATAGTTCCACCATTTATTAGATACAAAGATAACTCTCAATTTGAAGCCAACAGGTGTTCGATATTCTAAAAGTCGTTTGAACTCTTTTGCTCTCTCTGATTACGGTAATTTTAGATTGATAGTCATTTGATTATCAATGTCATTTCCCGAAGTTATATTTGATTTTAAATAAATGGATTCAATAGTATCTTTTATGATTTCATTTAAATACTTTTTATTAAATCCATTTTTAGAAAGCCTATCAATGAAGTTCATCAACTTCATTATCAAATATCTCAAAGGTTGATGTTCAACCCCAGACTCTATGTACCAAATCTTTAATCATGTTCATGTTGTATTTTGGGTCATAAAAACTGTTTGGACAACTGTACAAATAATTTTCTATAAATGTAAGCAACTTAGGCATATAACAAAATATTGCAAGTTGTGAAACGGCCAGGGGAGTTTATAGGCACCTGATCGCAGATCGGAAGTTTGAGCGCCGCAGCCTCGCCCAGAGCTCAACAGGTCGTATTTTGTTCTCGTTTTAGATTTGTGATTTATGTGTGATAAATATATCCTAGATAAATATTTGATTTTATAAGCAAACAACACACATATTGTTTCCAATGAACAAGAACCGCAGTCAACATAATCCTCAAGAAATAAATCTTTATTAGTTGATAATTTTTCACACAATAAATATGTTTCATTTAGACATTTAATTTTATAAGTAAACAACACACATACTGTTTCCAATGAATAAGTACCGCATTCAACATAATCCTCAAGAAATAAATATCTGTCAGTTGAAGATTTTCCACAATTTTGGAATATTATCGTTAATTCATTCCATTCATCATGAATGTCTTCACAATTTTTAATAGGAACTGAAATTTCGTCAATTTCTTTGATACGCAATCTCTGATCGGGAATTCTTTCATAATTATCTTCAAATGTCTTCATAAAATAATCCATATTAAAAATATGATCAAATGGCAAAGTTATCTCTTCTTTTAAATTAGACATTCAATTTCATTTAATGAATAATTTTCTTTAAATCGAAAATCAATATCTCTTAATAAATTTTATTTATTCTCAAAATCTCTATATATAATAGTGCATTCAAACAATGCAACAAATTACATAATTATAACTTGTTTTTCACAAACATAAATACAAAAATTTTTCCAAACTCTAATTTTTCAATTTAATTACATTTTCCTTTTTCTCATAAAAAAACTAATTCAACGAAAATAGAAATTTTCTAAACTTTCTCAAACTTTAAAATTTTTTTAATTTTACCTTTTACATTCTCAAACAGGCGCTAGCTCTCTCCCTCTGACATTTCCGACGCTACCAACCATGACTGTCATTGTTAACAACAAGTCGGTTAGAGCGTTGATAGGTTCGGGTTGCTCAAAAACTGTTGTTTTGAAAGGTTTGATCAAGGGAAACTCATTACAGTTGTATTGCCAACGAATTGTTTTGGCTAATGGCGATGATATATGTGTGGGGATTAGTGACGTAGAATTCACTATAGACAATAAAACTATGAAAGTAGAATGTTCTGTCATGAAATACTTACCCTATGATTTGGGAATTTTGATTGGTATGGATGTTATAAGTGAACTTGGGGGTGTGAAAATTAAGGGTGTTATCGAATTTGGTGTGTGTGTAGGAGAAGGAATAAAGAAGGCTTGCGACAATCTGTGTTGTGTCACGGGTGTTGTGCTAAGTGTTGCACTGAACAAAAACAATTATAAGATTGAACTTAAGGATAATTGGACGGTTAAATGGAAGTGGAAAGATAAGGCGCCGAGTTATCTACCAATTCGACATTCGACCTGTAAAGATGATAGATCGAAAGACAACCACAAGGAAAATCCTTGAGGAGTGGATGAAGAAGGGCTATTTAATCTAATGCGACGACAAGGAAATGGATAAATCGATAGGATCTATACCCATATTTGGAATATTGCAAGTTAAAAAATCTATAATAAGACCGATCTTTGATTTTAGGAAATTAAACAATTATGTAGACGTGTACAGTGGCTCAGCAGATATTTGTTTGGAAAAACTTCGTACCTGGCGGTGAAAAGGATCAAGATTTTCCATGCTTGATTTATCAGAGGTGTATATGCAGATTCGCGTTCACGAGGAAATGTGACGTTATCAATCATGTATCATTAATGGCAAAAAGTGCGCTCTAACCAGGATGGGCTTTGGTCTTAATATCGCTATGACCATTATGACTGAAATTGTCAAGTGGATTTTAAATTCTGATCCCATAGTACGTGAAAACACCGACTCGCATATCGATGACATTTACGTTGACGAAACTACAATCACAGTTGACGAAATTAGAATGTTGTTCGAGAAATTTAGTCTTAAATGCAAAAAATCAGAAAATCTCTCAATGGATAAAGAGGTGCGAGTGTAAGGAGTTAAAGTCTTTAAAGATAAGAATCCTTATAAGAAAGACGAAAACCGAATTATTTGAACGAGTATGTAGTAGATATAGATTTGTGTGACATAGAATCTGGGGGAAGTGTTACATGTTAAATTTAACATGAAAAAATATGGATAATTATTTGTTTAAATAATATTTATTTAAAAGTATTTTGTTGAAAAAAATTAATTTTATAGATTTGTTATTCGTTGTTACAGCATCATAAACCATGCTTAAACGTGCAAGGTGATTCATCTAATCATATTAAAGTTTTTTAAATATCATTCAAATACTTTTTTTTTAAAAAAAGCATGCTTTTGAGACGTATGATGTAATGGTTTTTCAACTATATAAATAGTAAGTAATCACTTTATTTCATTGCACTGAAGATGCCGAAATGGTGAAATGCGTATGTATTGTGAATAAATTTAATGTTCAAAAATGGCCTTTGTTTGCATTATATATATATCCATGGAATTTAGAAACCTATTTTTGAAGACCTTCTACTCAATCGATTTTCTTCAAACTTTGCACACTTACTCATTCTCGATGGCAATAAATGATTATGTAAAAATTTCATCGAAAAAATCTTTTTAAGATCCCAAAATAGGAAAAAACGGAAAATTCGGAGTTATCGAAAAATATTAATTGCAAGATATCTATTTATAAATTATAAGTAGTTTATATTTATTTTTAATGTTTTTTTAATTGAATTTTTTTAAATTTTAAAATCTTTGTTGGCAAAGGTGAGTTCTGTCTGCATAAAGAGTGGATATAAAAAATTTAATTTTTTGATTTACTAGTTTAAAAGAAAGATCGAAAACGAACATAATAAGTAATCGTCAACATTACCAATCGCAAATACAATGTTAGCAATTATTTATAAATTATATCTCTAAAAGTCAAAAACAAAAATTATTATTAATTATTTAAAATTATTATTTTAATCTCTGATAAATTTAAAGTGTTATCAGCAAATATTTTTCAATTTTTATTTTTTTTAAACCAAAAAACACTTAAATGACTCTTAGAGTCTGAAAACTATTTCTAAACTCATCGAAGAATGACATTGATTTGGAAGGGAAAATGTTTTATTGGGATTAAATCCCCCTTAAATTTATTCTTAGCTACGTGAATTAATCAACTTTCTGACATTCACCACAGTAAATAAATTAATATTACCAATCACATCTCAACAAGACAGGCAATAGTCAACAGATCAACTTAATAATTACAAATCGGTAACGAAACTATAGGGTATAGGGAAACTTAATTTGAGTCTCCAAATAAATCTGATTAGTTTCTGTCTCTGTTGTGAAAATAGGATTCTTTATGCGTGAAATATATTTTCTCTCCTTTGCAAATAAAACTAGAACTCAAAGATTTTTTATTTATCATGGCAGCCTTGCGTTAGCGGCACCTTTATCACGGCAGCAAAGTCGAACTAGTTTGAGATAAATATTTTTTTATTGATAATAAATAAATTAATCTTTTTATCGATTTTCCATTAGTCTTAGATTCTTTAATTTTTTTTCAAAATTTATAATTTCCTCTCAGTCTAATAAAACGATAATAATCGTCATTTTATTTTGGTAATATATTCTTCAAGTTGACAATCAAAATTTCAAGACTTTGATAAAATCAACTTCAGTCATTTTAGGTGAATACAATTTATTGAAACAAACAATTTTCGAAAAATGATAATAGGATTCTTCTGTTTGTGATGATATTTTGATTCGGTAGGACTATCAATGGGGCCTCCCCCAGAAAGTTGAAAATTTTTTCTAAGTATAAAATAACCAAAATTATTAGGTTGAGGAATAAGTTCCCGCCGTTTTTTGAATTTTTAATCAATTTAATATTTAAATCCAATTTTTTGATGTAATGTTATATGTTATTTGAAAGCTATTGTTTTGTTCTAAAAAATGGTGTATTTTGCATTTTTATTCAGATTAATTTTTGTCGATTTTTAGACCATTGAAATGGAGTGTCAAGTCGACAAAAATGAGCATTTCCGACACCATCTATTGTTTGCGTATAATCGAGGCGCCAAAGACTCAGACGCTGCCCGAGAGCTTTGTGCTGTATACGGAGAAGATGCTATATCTGACTTGGCTCCATCTAAATTTCATCTTATCCGTTCGCTTTCTAACGCTTTGCGTGGTGCTTCGTTCAACAATGATGGAGAACTGCAAGTTTGGTTGGCTGGATTCTTCGAGTCAAGACCGGGCGATTTCTACCAAAGAGGCATTGAAAAACTCGTTGAACGTTGAGAAGTCGTGAACAATGGCGGAGATTATATTTGTGATTAATTTATAGTAACTTTTTTGTTAAAAAATAAAATTTTAATTTTTCAAAAATCGGCGGGAACTTATTCCTCAACCCAATATATAATTTTGATTTTAACATTTTAAATGTTTTGTGGATAAAAATTCCCCCCTTTGAACTGTTTGTCTAAAATTATTAAGAAAACCATATCATTCGTCACACTGATTTCTCATGTAATCATTTAATGTAACTTCTTGCTATGTACTTCTTTATGAGGCCTATAACCACACTCTACTACCAAATATTTTTATCGGAGTGAGGGGAAGAGCATCTGAGTTAGTGATGTTGTCGAGCCGGAACTAAATATGATTTCTGATAACGAGAATTGGCTGACGTATTGAAAAAAAACTTAAAAAGAATTGCTAATTTTTTTTCTATTTTTTGACGAATTTTTATATGTCGCCAGGATCGGCCCAGTCTATATAATTATATATACGCGTTCCGGTAAAAAAAATTAGCACAACACCAGTGATCTGAGCCGAAATAAATTCTCCTCCTCACATACCTTTAACAAATCTGTAAAAACGAGAATTTCATTTCTGAATGTGCTAGCGATACTGCTGGATATCTCGACTAGATATTGGAACAAAATACGACATCAATAAATGTAATCGCGGGAATATAAATGACATTCATTTTCGTAACACTGTGGAAAATTAGGATAGATCCATCTTTGAGTGAATGTTACAACTGACTTAATTAGAGTTTTAAAAATCAAATGTGAAAGCTATCAATGGTTGATCTGTGAGAATGGAATTGATCGCTTTTAGTGTGTTTTTACTTAATTTTTAAGAAAAATGAAAAATAATATATAGATAAATTAATTTATTATTTCATAAAATAACTTGTCTGAGCGAAGGCATGAGACGCCATAAACTATTTTAATTAGTTATAGTAATATATCATAATGTAACAAATATATATGATTATAATTAATTTCTAATTAAAGCAATCTTTCTTTGAATCTGAATAGAATCGGCTCTCAAACAGGAAATGAGATTTTTTTATTATTAAATTAATATTTCAGAGTTATTATTATTAGTATTCAATAATGAAGACAAAACGGTTTATAATAACCAAATTTCCTTTTCAGTTTCATTTCCTTTCGTCCGTACATTCGTTGATGAAACATAAAGTTTTCATCTATTTTCGGAGGGAAGTATTATTATTATTCGAAAAATAAATTAGATTAATTAGGAAATTCACGGTCAATTTTTTTATACAATGTTGAAATGGTCTTGAAAACGATATATTTTATTAAAATTTGTAATTTTTTTTATAAAAATCTATAAAATTTTATAATTAAACATTCATCAACAAATAAGTTCTTAAAGTTACTGCAGCGGTATTAATTATAATTTATTATGTATTTATTAGTAAGGCCCACTGAATTTTTTGTCGCGCCGCGGAATTTATGGTTTTAAAAGAAAGAAACGCCACGGATTCCGCCAAACTGCCGCAGAATTAGCCCACTAGTGATGAAAAAAGTAATAATGCATATTTTTAATAAATTTATTGGAAACACTCGGAGCAATTAAAATAATATCTTTAAAATAGTATTTGTAGTTATTTTCATTATAAATTTTTAAGGAAACAAAAGCTCTTTCGAATTAATTTAATCAGTTTTAAAATTTTTGAGCAAAAAATATTTGTAAATTTGATATTTTATGTTTGAAAAATATGTAAGAAAGCGGAAACACCACACAAATTTTTAAAGAGAAATAAAAATATTGACGTGTGCTTAAGTCTTGATTGTAAAAAAAGAAAGAAAAAACTCTTGAAAATAAAAAAAATAATGATTTTTTATATTCAATTAAAAAATTTGTCGACATTATGAAATTAAATCTTGATCGTATCATTTTACTTGTATTATTATTATTTGGTTGTGTGAGGAATATTTTGAATCGTTTGAATGTGTAAATGTAGTGATGCTGTATGTTGATTTAAGTATGTTGAATTTAGAATGGGGATTCTCCCATTTTAAATTTAAAATGATTGACTATTCGAACATAATTAAAATAATAAGTTTTTATTTTTTAAATTAAGAATTATAATTAAATTTAATATTTTTCAAGACAAGAAAATCATTTAATTAAATTTATATAAATTTAATAAGATTTAAATTAAAGTCATTTTAATATTTTGATAACATTTTTATAATTTTGTGTTTTTATTTAGAAATGATTTAAATAATTATTTTTAATTAATATTTTTAAAAATCAAGTATTTTTAAAAGATTTTGAAAAATTGTTCGAATAATCATGATTAAAGACAGAAATAACGAAACCAATTAGAGTGATGTCAAACGATGAAAGATCTTCTGAGAGTTGTAATAACTCTAAATATTGTAGTAATAAAAATTCGAATGAGACTTGTCTCAATGTTCTTAATAGGTTGTATAAGTTTTCAGGGTGACACTCAACATGCCGCGGAATTTATCATTTCTTGTCGCAGTAAATCAGGGGCCCTATTTATTAGGTTCTGTAAATATAATGCCGTTTTGAAAGGCTGATTTTCAAAAAGTTTATCTCAGATTAGAAGAAACTTTATAAATCCATATAAAAACTGTAAAAATGAAATGACAAATTAAAAATTTTTTAACAAATACGTAAGCTCACTTTTATTTGTAAATAAAAGATTACTATTGAATTATATAATAATATTAAAGCACATAAATGGAAAACATAAAAAGAAGAATTAACCAGTATCACAAAAAATAGAAAGAGGCGATGGAAAATAAAAATAACAAATCAGTTACTTTAGGAATTCAAGATATTGAAAACGTTATAATGTCAGGTCAACTCAGCCGTTAATCATGAGTTCGTATTCTTTTTTAGGCGGAATATCGGAATAAATACATTATAATATGAATTGACCGGTTTCGTATATTAGTTTCATGTCTTTCTTTATCTTTCTTTTTTATTTAATTTAAAGTATCCGCTTGTATTCAGAAAAGTCACAGGTGTAACAAAAAATAAAGTTAAACGTATAGTAACAAGTTAATCATAATATATCGATCAATATAGTAACCCTTGCAAGCAATAAAATAAAAATATTTAATAAGAATAAAATAAATAAAATTGAAAATGCCAAACATTTATTCCAAGAACAACATCTATTAAAGTAACCCAACATTTTACGATAAAAACGACTGCAATGATTTAAAGGAGGGATGTGTCGGATTTCAAAGGAGTTTAAGTTAGTAGCTACGTATGCTAAATTAAAGAAACTTTTTAAGATTAGCTCGAAATTGTACTTATTAGAAAATTGAATTGCAAATAATAAATAACTACTAATTATTTATTTGAAAAATTATTTAAAATTTGAACAAAGAAACATAAAAATACAAATATAAATGAAAAAATATTATTTTTTTAAAATTTTTTATTAAATTGAAATTGTACTTCAAAAAATTAGTCTTGAAGCATTTTCTGAAATGAGTCTACTGCTATGATCTTTGATTACTTCACCTGTCACACTAAATAATCGTTCAGATGGTACACTAGTCGGAGGTGATCCCAGGTACACTCGAGCTGAACATGAATAAACTCGTTACTTATTATAAAATTGAACAAAACACCACTAAAAGATATAAAATTTTGAAGAAAAAATTCAACGATTTACAGCAAATATTCCATCTTATAATTTATGATTTCTAGTAGACCGTTACCTAGACATGGATGTTCATTAGTCAATGACTGTCAGCAGATTTTATTTTTTTTTATTTCATTTCAGGTACAAGTAAATGAGGAAACAATCTTGGGAAGACACTGTACTTGTGATGATCTTTGGTAAAAATATATTGGACTGAGCTTTAAGAGATTCCAGTTTCTTCTTGGATCGCATTAAAAAGAATCTCCTTCGACGCGATTACATATTTGAGCAAAGTTTTATGCAGTAAACACCTTTGTCATTGTTTCGATCTTCTTTTCCTTATCCAATTTTTAACATCTCAGTATTGGACATTAACTGATTGATCTCACTAGCTTTAATTTAATTACTAATTTTAATGCATCTCTGATGAAATCAAAATTTTTCACTTAATGGTCATTTATATAAAAAACGACCAACATGAATAGATAACATATGAAAATACATATTACTGTGTAGAAATAAACAATGCCGAGTTTCATTAAGTTAAGATAATTATAAAATAAGAAAATCATTTACTAAAAAATGATATAAAAGCATCAAAAAAGAATTTTTTTCTGGTACCCCTATACTTTACCATCTACTTTGTAGGAAGACTGTTTGTAATTATTATTTATAATCAGTTTGCTTATTAAAATTGAATACAAATGATAACATTTCCTCTCATACTTCTCTTTCCTAGGGAATCAGCACAAAACCTTTAATGTTTGGATTACTAAGATAAAACTAGGATGATTTGTTTTTTTTTATTACAAAAGATCTGAAGCTTTTGTTAATACGAAAGTGAAATGTAATTTTAAAAATCAAACAATATATTAACATATTGTTTTCGGGAAACGACTAAACTCGTCATACCCCTTTTATAGCACAATACGCATAATTTGCTAAATACTTAATTGGAGACATCTTTGTGAAATAAAACACTGACAGTTTCATTGAAAATATTAATTAGATCGTAAGATATGAATATTTTACGGAAAATCTAATTTTGTCTCGAAAATTACAAAAAACCCACGCTACCCCGCGCTTTGGCGGGAAAATCCTTACTTCATTGTGCTAGTAAAGTTTAAAATGAAACTTTCTTTTTGATTTTAAGTTATTGAAAATTAACAAGTACAAATTTTAAATAAAAGAAAGACTTCGTAATTATGGAATTTTAATGTATTAAGTTGATAATTATGGTTCCATAGATACATACATATATATTAGGTTGAGGAATAAGTTCCCGCCGTTTTTTGAATTTTTAATCAATTTAATATTTAAATCCAATTTTTTGATGTAATGTTATATGTTATTTGAAAGCTATTGTTTTGCTCTAAAAAATTGTGTTTTTTGTTTTTTATTCAGATTAATTTTTGTCGATTTTTAGACCATTGAAATGGAGTGTCAAGTCGACAAAAATGAACATTTTCGACACCATCTATAATCGAGGCACCAAAGCCGCAGACGCTGTCCGAGAGCTTTGTGCTTTCTCCGGAGAAGGTGCTATAGCTGATAGAACCGCTCGTGATTGGTTCGCAAAATTTAAAATTGGCAATTTTGACCTCAAGAATGCATCTCGTTCAGGACGACCAAATGAATACGATGAAGAGCGTTTGAACAAACCTTTGCATGAAGACGCCCATGAAACCACTCGAGAATTGGCGGAACAAATGGATTGTGATCAAAAAACTGTCGTGAACCACCTGAAATCAATGGGAAAAGTTCAAAAAATAGGAGCTTGTTTCCCACATCTTTTGACTGAAAACAACAAAAACCAGCGATCCACAATTTCGGCGAGTTTGCTTGCCCGTCATCGCTCTACTCACGGTCATAAGCAAAAATTTCTTGATCGAATTGTAACGGGTGATGAAAAATGGTGCCTGTACGTCAACATGAAACAGCACAAAGAATGGCGTAGCCGAGAAGAACAATCGACACCGCGAACAAAACAGGATCTTCATCTACGAAAGACAATGATATGGGTTTGGTGGGGTTGGGAAGGGATTATTCATTATGAATTGCTTCCTCGAAACCAAACAGTGAACGCAGAACTTTATGTTCAACAGCTGCATAGACTCAACGCCGCTATAAGACAAAATCATCCGGATCGACAACATGGCGTTATTTTGCAACACGACAATGCACATCCTCATATTGCCAGAATGACAAAAGAAGCCATTCAAACGCTTGGTTGGGAAGTGTTACCGCACCTTCCGTATTCACCCGACTTGGTTCCATCTGATTTTCATCTTTTCCATTCGCTTTCTAACGCTTGGCATGGTGTTTCGTTCAACAATGATGGGGAACTGCAAGTTTGGTTGGTTGAATTCTTCGAATCAAGACCGGGCGATTTCTACCAAAGAGGCATTGAAAAACTCGTTGAACGTTGGGAAGAAGTCGTGAACAATGGCGGAGATTATATTTGTGATTAATTTGCAGTAACTTTTTTGTTAAAAAAAAAAATTTTAATTTTTCAAAAAACGGCGGGAACTTATTCCTCAACCCAATAATATTAAAGAAACATTGATTACTTTTTAATTATTATTTTTTTAAATGTTATTTAATTTAATATTTCATTAATCGTTATCACAATTAATTACAATTTTAATCACCTCTAACTTGCCAAATTAGATATTTAATAATTTGGAAAAATTTAGAAAATTTTCGTTCTTCATAACAATAATTAGTAAAGGAAGTTTTAATTTCTAAATAAATTCTTGAAAAAATTGTTTTTTAATAATTATTTAATGAAACAATTTTACTCGTTTTATTCGACAAAATTATGACCGAAAATCGAGAATCAGTGAAATCTCTTGTGGGAAATATCATTAAATCAATGATGTCAGAATAAAACAATTAAATGTTTTTTTATGATAATCCGTTTCTTTTAAAAGCAAAAACTATTTATTTCTCTTGTTATTACTTCTTATACAAAACAATTGTCTAGACATGGTAAATGAAGGTGGTAGAGAGAATGGTTTAAGTTATGGTAGACCGAGATAAGAAACACCATAACATTTTTATCTCCATTGAATCTAAATTAAACTTCTCAAGTAATGAAATGTGGATTTGTTCCTAAACTAATCTTTACTTAACGAACTCACATTTTAGAAACAATTAAACTAAGTTACTTATTATCTGTGTACAGGGTGGTACGAAATTCAAGCAGTAAAATGAATTTATGCTTATTTATTTTAAAAGAAAACATAAATTTATAATTTTAGTGACGAAAAAATTAAATTATATCAATATTTACAAATATACTTATATATTAAAATCACATATTCTTATAACAAATTTCGTGCCGTTATCCAATACTCCACAAATCATTATCCAACATTTCTGCAAGCAATAATCTATAATCAGTAATTAATTACCGATGATCGAAACCGAAAATAAAAATGATAAAAAATTAATTGCTGATATTTGTTGTGAATTGAGCAATTTGTTTTACTGAATGATTTTTTAAAATTTATACTTACAAAACTTTGAATAATGTACATTGTTTTGTTTTTTAAACTTGATAATAATTCGATTAATCATATTTTCTATTGATAATCATTGTTTCACTATAATTTACTTAAGCGGTTTTGTGGCTGTTAAGATCATTAATGCCAAATATTTGAAAGCGACTGCGTGTGCTAGCCGTTACACTGTCAGTCCCTCTTCTTTCTTAAAGAAACCCTTATATATAATATATTTGTCTAAAATTTTAGTTAGTTTGTCAGTCATACTATGATATAACTGCAAAATGGTGGAAGAACCGAAGCAAATCCACTCAAAGACGTACTCAATCTGGATAGCGAGCATCAAAACGGTTCTGTCGATGCAGCGCTTTCACTGAAAAACTGTTAAATCGACACCGAATTTGAAACAATAAATAATAAATTATGATTATATTTTAAAATTAAATCAGAAACTTTAAAAGAAAAAAATTCAGCACTTCCGTCATATATGACGGGTCTTTTTCTAGTATATATATATATATATATATTTATAAATTCATGTTTTTAAAAATAAGTAAATCTTTACTAAAAAATTAAATATATCAAAAACTTTTTAAACAATTTTGAAAATTAATTTTTAATTTTTCAATTTCCAGTAATAATTGAATTATTTTCTTCATCAATTCATTCAAACAAATCATTATCGATTAAAACAAAATATTCAATTAAAATCGAGAAAATGTGTGAAAGGACCAATTGTTTGATCAGTTTTTTGTCTTCTTTTTTATACAGAAAAAGAAAAAAAAATAATAAATATTCTAAATTTAATTTTATTTTGAATTAAATTAAACGAATAACTTAATTTAATTATGTGAATTTGTCGATATTTAATAAAATTATTTTGAAATATCTAATAAAAAATCTGAAAAAAAGTTAATTATTTTTTTAAATAAAATTCTTAAATGTTTTTGGGTGATTTTGGTTATATTATTTTATATTTTTAGATAATTTATTTCTCCCAATGGAATATAATCCTTTGACATGACTTATGAATACTATTTACATCTAACTCCGATGGAGGAAGAAGTAAATAAAATAGAAAAAAGAATTATTTGATAATTATTTTCCAAAGTATTTCAGTTATAACAAAAAATAGTCTTACTAATCGAATATAAGAAAAAATATTATTTATACTTTCCCTAACTTTAAATTTTTTTTAAGTATTTCGTATTCAAAATTTTTAAAAAAATAAAAATTAAAAAAATGAATAATTAAAAATCCAAAAAGTTAAATTAATGTTTGATTGTATTCCATGTAAAAGAAATATAAACACATTTTACAATATTAATTTTAAATAATACAATTATAATATGGAAAAAGATTTCCGAAACATGCGTAATAATTGATGTTTTAAAAAATCTTTAACAAAATTATTTTTCAAAAATAATAAATTAGTATTCACAAGACTCAATAATGTACATATACATATATACATCGTGCGTTGGTCCGCCCGACCCTCAGGTTGCCCCGAGAATCGGACGGAGGTAGCAGAGCTGCGCTATGGCTTGGCTCGAATTTGCTGGTCCCATTTTGATTTCAGTTTGTCTCGTTGTCTGATATTTCTGGGAGGCACGAGACCACGTCTCTTGACCTTACTCACTCGGTGCTCTATGGAAGGCATGAATTGCAATTTCAGAAATAAATAATACTTTAATCTCATTTCCATCGATACATTCGGATCTTCGGGCGAATTATAAATGTGACAATTTTCCAACATCAACCGAAAGTCTTGAAGACATTTTGCAAATGTTTAATAGAATTTTCTGATCAATCTTTCTTTAATCGTTCTCAAATCCATTGGACTTTTGATAATGATAGGGTAATCAGGTATTTTAAACGCGACATGATCAACAGGGGGGCGAAACGGTTGAGCTGTTTCATGTCTCATGAGAAATGGGAGAATCTTCGTCAACACGATCTCTAATTTATTAGTGAGCTGTTTCTGATGGGCTTTTGAAGCTGGCGTTTCAATCTAGTCACACTTTATCGACATTATTCGAAAAAATTCAAATATTTAATCAAAATAGAATTCGATTCCAAATTTTTTGATTGATTGTGACCACGTCAACAATCGCTCATTACTTTTATTTCAATAAAACAAATCACACAAAACCAAGGTCACTCTCTGCACTCATAGTAATAATAATAATATCAACATTTTCTTTCAATTTCAAAAAAAATGTAAGTCAAACAAAACTTTTCAATTATTATCTTTTATACAGCAGAAATCCATTGATAAGTCTTTCTTTGATATTA